>QEQW01000059.1:0-72501 GCA_004016085.1 Claviceps quebecensis
GCCACAGCCACAGCCACAGCCACAGCCACAGCCACAGCCACAGCCACAGCCACAGATGACACTGTTCAGTGTTCACTGTTGACTGGACAAACCCACCTCGCGTTTCCCTTAATCGAGTTTCAACTGAGAACTCTCGTCCGGCGACGCCCAATGCACAACAAGCAGGACAGCCACGAAGAGGTCAGGAGAGACAACGTCAACCTCTCGTAGTCAAAGAGTCGAAGAGACAAAAGAGCCCTTCCGAAGGGAAGACTCCTCAACATGGCCAAGCTTTCGCCGTCGCTGAAAGCTCTAATCCACGCCTCTTTTGCGCGTCCTGGTCCTGTACCTGCGTCGGCCGCCATCCGCGAAGTCTACCAGTCAATTGCGCGGGACGCGACGGCACGAAAACTAGGCTTGAAGCCATGGCTCGTGATGTCGGTGAGTTTGTGCGCCATTGAAATTTCTACACCACCCCTTAGAGATATCTTATTTCCCCCCCTGATGTTTTCTTTCCTCAATCTCCTGTGAGGAAAACGTCATGTAAGCAACACTCAAATTTTTTGTGCTCATCTCCTTTTCCCATAAAAGACGGCAGCTACGATTACGCTCAACTCGCCCGACTCACTACCCATTCTCCACGATGTTGCCTCGATGGGCCAGTCCCAAT
Source organism: Claviceps quebecensis (assembly GCA_004016085.1). Classification (NCBI taxonomy): domain Eukaryota; kingdom Fungi; phylum Ascomycota; class Sordariomycetes; order Hypocreales; family Clavicipitaceae; genus Claviceps; species Claviceps quebecensis. The sequence goes on from QEQW01000059.1 coordinate 650, forward strand.
CGCATCAAACGCAGACCGCCGAACTCATGCGGGAAGTCGGCCTCAAGTGCATCTCCTTCAACGGTATCCCTCGCACAATCAACTGCCTCAATGCCTTCCACGACGCGCTACCCAAAAGCGTACAATCTTCGCTCGTGTCGCAGCCTTCACGGATGCTCACGCGCGAAAATGTAGACGATGTCTCGGCCCGTGGACGGCGGTTGTGGGACTCAGTCTATTCGCCTCTGGAGGACAAGCTGCTGGAGAAGCTCGCGCGGGCGCATCCCGATTTACCTGTCCACATACTTAGTTGTCACTACGGCCCGTTGCTCTCGGATCCGGTATCAGGGGCAGAAGAGGAGGAAGGGCGTGGATCACTTGGCCGGACAGGGAGGGTGCTCACGTCTTTGCTGGCGATTGCGTGTCTGCGCGCGCAGATGGGGGTTGGTCCGCAGGTATTCTCGCATGTTCTGGGGCTACGAAAGGCGTTTGAGGATGGCACATGGACGGTGGGAGGCGACCACAATGATGCTAATGGACCTGCCTCTGCTGGAAAAGAACACGCTGAGGCGTGGCTGGCGGGGGATCAGGGGCTGGAATGGATCTTGCGTAGCGTGGACGCGATCGTGGAGGCCTTAGGAGAAGGTCGCTCTGATCACTGGAGTAGGAATTCCAAGCTGTGATGAGGCAGTCCAGATGCCGCAATGGCTCCATGATTGGAAGTATGCCTGCCTGCCAGCTTGTCTGCCAGGGCGCAGCGGACAAAACGCAGAGAAGAAGTGCGGCAAAGCTGACAGCAAACGGCAGCAAATCTCCAGCTATTATTCCTTGCGAATACCGGCGCGGAGATTATCTCGACTGCCCGCCTGCGCGGGGTTTATGAGCGCTATGTTGTCGGAATTGTCGATCCAACGCCGGATCGTCCCGATGACATCGCTCCGAGCTCCGGTCGTCTTTCCTGGAAGCATATTCCCACGTTAGGAAGATCTACGCGGGAATCGTAAAGCCTCCATTTCCGAGTCACAGCGACGGACATTTGACTGAGAATCCAGCGCTATGGCTGACCGTTACATCACAACTCCGCACTTTTGTCCATGGTTTGCGCTTGTCCGTTCGGCGCGGCCCGCATAAATCTGCATAAGCCGCATGTCCCGCACAGTTCCCACCTTGAAGAGATTCCCTTTTTGGCAAACGTCGGCTCTACAATTGCCCGTATCGGCCGACACGGACTTGAAGCTCTCGAAGACGAGATATTTGGAATCACCGCCCTCAGAAAGTGCGATTCGGAGTGTAGATCAGCCTCGCCACAGATACCTCTCCAACAGTCCAACTCTCTCATGTGTGCCATCAGTGTCCACACATGGCCAATGGACATGTGTCATGCCGAAACATGCCACCGCATGAGAAGCCGTCCAACCCAAAGATGCGCCAAGCAGCTTACTGCTATCCCCATCGATGCATCTCTCTCCACTCAGCTTTCCTCGATGCCCCCAATGTTTTTGAGACGGCGTGATAAAACGCATGTGGCGTTATGCCGGTCCAAGGCAAAACTCCGACTCCTGCTTTCATCGCTTTGGATACTAATGCGTCTTGCATCACGAGAAGAGAAACGAGTGATCAACTCCGATCCGCCCGATGCTATGTAAGAATTGGCAAAAAAAAAAAAAAACATACATACATATATATACCTTCCTGTCGAGACTGTGATGAGGTGTTTTTGGAGGGCTGTACCACCCGCAATACCGGATCAGACAAACTAGGCACTTCATCTTAAAGAAATTCCTCTCTCGCCTTTTCTCAAGCAGCGAAAGCCTCAGAGCCAAAGGCAACGTCGCCAGTTAATTCAAACAAACAACCCCATGACCGCAACCAAGGACATCATGGCCCAGCAGCAGAAATATATCCCGCGTTTGTTCCCCGCCGTGGTCGACGAGATTGCCGCTTCAGAACCTCAACGCCCGTATTTATACCAGTCAAAGTCTGCCGATTCGAAAGACGGTTGGGCCCCTGTCTCGTTTGGAGAATTAGCCAACGCAGTCAACTACGTGGCCCATCTCATCGCAACGACCGTCAAACCGGAAAGCAAAGATGAGTTCCCCACGCTAGTCTACATGGGCCACAACGATGTGCGCATCGGCATCGTCACCCTCGCTGCTATCAAGGCAGGATGCCAAGCCTTCTTCATATCGCCCAGAAACACTCCCGAAATGCAGAGAAGCCTCTTCCAGGACACCAATAGCAAACACATCTGGTACGCTGAGTCGTTTTCCTCCGCCGTTCAGACCTGGATCGAGGGACAGGGCATGACGAGCTGGCAAGTCCCTGTACCAGAGGAGTGGCTGCGAGCCGAAACAACACCTTTTCCTTACAAGAAGACCTACCAAGAAGCCCGATTCGATCCTCTGGTGGTTTTGCACACGAGCGGCTCTACGGGGACTCCCAAGCCGATTATTGTGCGGCAGGGCGGTATGGCGATTGCAGATGAGTATCGAGCTACATTGCAGCCCTTTTGCGGAGGCGAATACTTTGGGAGGTATTGGGAGGCGCATGCCACGAGGATGTTGTCCTTGATGCCGGGCTTTCACGCGGGTGGCGTGCTCGTGAATTTTCTAACCGGGCCCATTTATTTTCGTGTTCCTGTTGCGTTACCGCTCCCTGGTCGGCCTCTGACGGCAGAGCTGGCCATTGAATGTCTGCTGCATTCTGGTGCGGATGCCGCTTTGATGCCGCCGTCTATTCTGGAGGAAATGAGCAAGAGGGATGGGGGGGTGGATGTGCTGAGGAGGCTCAACTTTGTCACGTTTGGTGGAGGTATGGATGTTTTTTTTTCTTTCCCCTTTGTGTCCCTTTCCGATCCTCTCCGTTCCATTCCGTTCAGTTCGCTTTACATTCAGGTTCCGGCCAGGGATAAAGCCGAGGGAATGTAGGTTGAAACAAAGACTGACCACGAGTGTGACTAGGTAACTTGTCCCAGGATGTGGGAGACCGGCTCGTTGGACATGGTGTCACTCTTGTTAACGTCATTGGCTCGACTGAGTACGCAACCACCCTGCCCAAATCCAGAGACGTTGTTTGTTTCTGGATCTTCCGTCATGCTTTGCAATTATGAAGATGCCATCTGTGTCCGTCCTCGACGCCTCAGAAACGAAAGCTAACCTGGACTTTTCTCGCCCAGATCTTCCACAACTGCACTATACTTTCAGTCGGACCCCAAGAGCTGGCAATACTTTATCATCAATGCGGAGCAAATGGGCGCCGAGTGGGTACTCCATGATGAAGAGAAAAACATTTATCAACTTGTGATGCGTCGCAAAGATGCTCATGATCCACTCGATCAACAATGTTTCTACACCTTTCCGGAAGCAACCGAATGGGCTACTGGGGATTTGTACAAGCCCCATCCGACACGCGAGGGCAATTGGATGTACCAAGGACGTGCGGACGATGTCATCGTATTTTCCAACGGAGAGAAGCTGAATCCCGTGACAATCGAGGCCGGAGTCAACGGGCATCCCCTCCTCAGGGGGTCCCTAGTGGTCGGACAGGACAAATTCCAACCCGCCATCTTCCTGGAGCCATACATCCAGCCCACATCGGAGAACGAGGCGAGAAAGCTGATTGAAGAGGTATGGCCGCTGATTGACAAGCTCAACAAACAGACCGTGTCGCATGGTCGCATTGCTCGCCAACTAGTTGCCCTCACCGACCCGGACGTGCCCCTTCCGCGAACATCCAAGGGTTCTCTTCAGCGCGTCATTGCGAACCGCGTGTATCAGCAGAGAGCGAACGAGCTTTTCCAGCGAGCCGATGCCGTGGATGCGGCTGACGTCCATAGGCTGGACGTGAGCTCTCAGATCTCCATGCTCGAGTCTCTCCTGTCTCTTCTTGTCGACAAGATGAAGATTAGCCGCATCGACGCCCATCAGGACTTCTTCAGCGCCGGCATGGATTCTCTCCAAGTCCTGACTCTCACGAGGCTACTCAAAGCCGGCCTCGAGGCCGCTGGTGTCCACGTGTCTCCAACCGCAGTCGCCCCGCGCGCCGTCTACTCCAACCCAACTCCGCGACAGCTTGCAAAGCATCTGTACGTTGCGACACAGGCAACTGGACAAGGCGAAACGGAGGCGAATGGCCCGGAAAGTGGCACAGAGGTGGCGGCTTGGCAACGCTTGGTCCAACAGTACACGCAAGACCTACCTGCTCGCCACGGCCAAGCAGACAAGCCACACCCGCTTGACGAAGACCAAACCATCCTCGTGACCGGTACGACGGGTTCCCTCGGCGCCTACATGCTACATTTCCTCTGCGAATCACCCCGCGTCAAGTCCGTCATTGCTCTGAACCGGGGCCAAGACGGCGGCGCGTCCCGCCAGCCCCGCATCAACAGCGACCGCGGTCTCACCACTGACTTGGCCAAAGTCACCTTCCTCAGCTGTGACATCTCCAAACCTGACCTGGGGATCGGCGCCGAGGCCTACAACGACCTCCTCAAGACGTGCGATCGCATCATCCACAATGCCTGGCCGGTCAACTTCAACCTCGACGTATCGACCTTTGAGCCTTATATCCGCGGCGTGCGAACTCTGGTGGACTTTGCCCACGCAGCCCAGAAACAAGTGCCCCTCATTTTCGTCTCCAGCATTGGAAGCGTCGGCGGATGGACACGCCGCGAGGAGTCCATTCCCGAGAAACAGCTCCCTGATCCTAACCTAGCCGTCATGGGCTACGGTCTGTCCAAAGCCGCCGGCAGTCTCATCTTGGATGCCGCGGCGGAGCACTCGGGCGTGATTGGCGCATCTGTCCGCGTTGGCCAGATCGCGGGGCCTCGCGGCGAAAAGGGGCGTTGGAATCCGCAAGAGTTCCTGCCTAGTATGATTGCTAGCTCTGTCCATATGGGTATCCTGCCTGTTGATTTGGGCGCCCTTGATGTGGTGGACTGGATTCCCGTGGAGGATGTCGCGCGGAGTATGCTCGATATTGCGGGCATTACGCAGGTGAAGATGTTGGATGATATTAGTGGGTACTTTCATCTCGTGAATCCTCATCGGGCGCAGTGGGAGGACATGGCGGTGGCGATTCAGAATGTTTACCGGGACCGTATTCGTAGACTTGTCAGCTTTGAGGAGTGGCTACAGGCTCTGGAGGATGCTGCTTCGGCTGCCGCCGGCGCCGAGGGGGATCTTGATCTGGACGTGGAAGAGAATCCGGCTATTAAGCTGCTTGATACGTTTCGGGGGTTTGTGCAGGCTAAGAGAGCTGGGCAGGGGCATTTGGTTTACGAGACGAAGAGGTTGGTGGAGCAGAGTAGGACGGCGGCGGAGATGGGGCCTGTGGATGGGGAGTTGATGAAGAGGTGGTGTCGGCAGTGGAATTTCGCTGGATGATAGATACATAGGTGGTGCTAACTTCTAAGTAGGTAGTATGTATATATGTAATGCAGAGTGAAGTGATGCCAGCAGCCAGCCAAAGAGATGGACAATCAAATTCATGTTAGGGAAAAGCCGCAGATAAAAACAAGACATGCCTCCCTTGCCAGTATGAGTATGGAACACGGCCATTTTCTGTATAAATCTCTCTCCAACTTGGTCGATCTAATCATCTTGTCGTCTTGGCTCCCATCATCTCCAAGTTTGAACCAACACGGACAAGCCCCTCCATCTCCTCCATTCACATGAAAAAAACACCAACAACTCCTACTTCTCACTCCCCAACGTCGCCATCGCAAATTCCACCTCATCCCCATTCCCGCACACCAACCCCCCCCTCTCATCACACCCCTCCACCGCCCTCGCAAGCACATCCGTCCCCTCTGCCGAATCAACCGCCCTCCCACCCGCACACTCCACCACCAGCGCCACAGGCAACAACTCATACAGCCTCCGCAACTTAGCCTTACTCCTCGCCGTCACAGGACTGACGTAAACCCCCCTCCCCTTGACCAGCGCGTGCACCACATCCGGGACCAACCCCCCACTGTAGCGAAGCGTGTATCCCCCCCGGATATATCTCTCCACCAGGGCCCAATACCGGGCATCATCCGCCGCGGCACGCAGATTCGCCGGCGCAAAATACCGAGTCTCCCCAGCAGAAGCCGGCGAGGAAGCCAAGCGCACACAGTCCCGGATAACGGGAAAATCGTCTTCCTCTTGGTTGGACTGTCCCCCGGAAGCTTCTGCCGGTGGGATACCGACTTCCACGCAGAGAGGCTCTTGCCCGGGAATGCGGATCGCCACAAAGGCGGTCGTGCGGGGGCCGTAGACGCCTAGTAGGGAGGCGATTTGTTTCGTGGAAGGATCTTGAGAGAGGGCGGTGGTGCCGTGCCAGATGCCTATGATGGTGCCGACGGACCAGTTGGGGCCGATGATGGAGCTGCCGTCGAGGGGGTCGAATGCCACGGTGTAGGACGTGGATGAAGATGATGGTGTGTCTTGAGAGGCTTTGCTTTGATGCAAAGTTTCGTCCTTGGTGGGGGTGTCACGGACTGGCCTCTCTATGGGATCTTCCTCGCTGCTGGCGGTGCAGACGGCCGGACAGGCGGCGAGGGCATCGCGGAGGATTTTCTCGGCGAGCACGTCGACGTTGAGCTGGGCGTCGCCAAAGGCGTTGAGGGTGTTGCCGTCTGTGGGGGAGATGTGGTGTCGGTGGCGGAGGGCGGTGCTAATGCGGGCAATGCTGCCGAGGAGGGCGGGGATGACGGATGTGGTGAGGGGTTGGTGGGTTTCGGGAAGGGGATGGGACTGAGCCCAGGTGCGGAAGGAGGGCATCGTGAGGCAGCTGGGGAGAGTGTCGCAATTGAGATATCAGCTTCTTGGAATGGAGTTGGAGTTGGATGTGAATTGTGGTCACTGGTGAATCGTGATAATTGGTGAGTACGTGATGGGTCACGGATGAGTGGCAGCGTGAGCGGGGTGGGTCCTTCAAAAAGCGCAAACTGGTGATGAGCTTGGCTTGTGTGAGAGATAATGCCAGTCAACTCCATGGATATTGAAGTTTACTACTCTTTGTGTACACAAAAATAAAAGCTAGTCCCTTCACAACAGCACTGCAGCTGGATTCTCCTCTGAGTCCTGTCCACTGTCGACGCCAGCTACCTAGGACTCAGGAGTAGGTACTTAAGTATGTACCTAATTTCATAGATCCGTACACTTTCACCCACGGAGTCAAATAGATCGAGTTAAAAAAAAGACGAGGAAAAAGAAGAAGTGAAAAAAAAAAGGAATGTTTCTGATTAAGGGCAGCACGATCAGGTACGAGTCTATCAGTCAAACCCCGTTTTAACGAACGCCACAGTAGCGATACCTATGTATGTAGTCACTTTGCGCACACACCTACATAGGTAGATCATCCCACGTGCTCGCATTATTAATGAGAAAAAGAGCCGAGACCGCGTGGCTACCCTACCCCGTCATCTTTACTCATTTACGTCATTCAAAGACATGGCGCCCGTGGACAGAGTTCATCTATTTGCGGCAACAGGGGCCGCTTGTCTCGGCTGTCAGGGACCGAACTCAAGTTTCCATCGATCCGGCAGTGTGCTCTTTCATCTGTGCGGTCTCTCACGCCCGGTGCTCGAAGAAAGATAGATATGTGTCTTTGACTCTTTGCATAGAAGGATCAAGACTCAAGAGTAGATACCTAGGTACTGTCACGACCTGTACCGGCAGGGTGTGGCAATGCACTATACAACCTCGATCAAGCTGCAAACGTGCAACTTGTTCACTTGACCTTTTGGGCGGAACGGGTGGTTATGCGTTTCTCACATGTATGTACGTGCAATTCCAGGAGCAGTGATGCAGGGATCCTGTGGTTAATGAAGAAACACACCATGCGCCAGTCGGAGATTGGAGCGTCAGATTTGGAAAGCAGTCATTCCGCTTTGCGCGATTTCAAGTCAGATCCTATGTAGTCCACGGTGCCAGCAGTAGCAGTTTACATCACCAAATACACTTGCAAACAATGGCAAGGTGCACCTGTCGCGATGAATGCAATCTGGCACAAGGGACTAGCCTCCCATACACGGTATGTGCCAGAGACGTCAAGTCGGATCAGCTGTTGATCGTGCTGATGACCAGACAAGTTTTATTATGGACAGGCAGACTTTTATTTGTGGTGGTCACAGCCATCCATATACATAGGTGTGGTGTACTGTGTGCACTGTGAAGCGACATTAGCCACGCCTGGAAGTTCTCTATTAGACATGAGGAGCCCGAAAACTTTTGGTAATGCAAGAGTCAAAAGAGGAAGAAGAAAAAAGCAGCATCAACAATGAATGAGTGACCAGTGTCAGGCAAAGATCGAGTAAAAAAGAATATTCGTGAAAGCATCGTGGAACGATCTTGCTCCCGGCAGGGCTTGAACCTGCGGCCTCCGCATCACTAAAGTTTATTAGTACGAAGCTCTAACCAACTGAGCTACGGAAGCTTTCACGCATTATTTGGTGATGACAGCCGCGACGTTATATCTATTCATAAAGTCCCAAGTCATCCAATTCTGAGAACAGAAGAGCCGCTGACCAGTGACATCCATAGCGCCCATCAACACCATCCAATTCCAACGCCATCTCGTCAACCTTTTCTCCCCACTTCCTTCACAACACCAACACGTCAAAAACCCGTCTGCGATCAGCCTTTTCTTTTTCCTTCCCCTTCCCGTCTGTACGGCGGCCACTCGCCGCAGTCCACGTCGACCTACGTAGCGGATCCGCGATTTAGCTCCGAAAGAAGCGCCATGGCCTCTTCGTCCGCGTCCCCATGTGGAAAAGAAAACAATGACCAAGCTTTCCCCAATGGAGACCTTTTATCCCCTTCCCAGCGTGGAGCCGCGATTTTTCGCGCCAAGCGCAGCGGAAGAAGCTCTTGCCGGCGACAAAGCAATTACATACATGAAGCAAGGACACACAGACAAAATCGAGCCTTAGCCGCTCGCTTGACGATAGGGGGCCGCTACTGTCGTGACTACCGTCGATGAGTCGACTCGACGTACATATTCGGTAGCTATAGGAGACGTTCGTCTCGGGGCTACGGGTAGAGCTACGCGGGAGCCGTCGGGCGCCTTCTCCGAGGCGGGAATGGCTGGAGATGATGCGGTATCTAGTCTCGTGCGGCCCCTCTAGTTTTGTTTTGTTGTTTGGTTTTACAATTTTTTATTGTTTTTGGCAAACACGTTGGAGTTCAAATTGGGACTCGTAATTAGCAGCAAGCATGGATTGACCGCTTTTAGTCCGATAGGGGAGTTTCGCGCGACTGATCTTCATGTGAAGAAAAGCATATCTAGCCAGTGTCCCCTTTCTTTCAGGCGCAGCCGTCCTACACAAAGGAGACAAATTGTGTGAAGAAGGCTCAATATCAGAACGTAATCAGGGCCAGGGCCATATTCTCGCCATGCGTTTCCAGAGAACTACCCTCCTCCTGCTGTCCCTCTTGGGATCAGCCACATCCCGACATCACCCCGCTCCGGTGCTCCCAGACAGACTCATCCATCAATTCCCACCCGGAATCTGGATAGAAAACCTGGCCGTCCGGTCCAACGGCAACCTGCTCCTCACGACCCTCACGCCCAACGCCTCCGTCTACGAAGTCGTCAACCCCTCCAGCGAGAAACCCTCCACGGAGCTACGCTTCACCACAACCTCAATAGATAGCTTCTTCGGCATCGCAGAGCTCCAGCCCGATATCTTCGCCGTCCTGGGCGGCAATCACACCTCCACAGCCGGCAAAAAAGGCGAATGGGGCGTCTGGCTCGCCAACTTTACTGGCACCGGCACCGGCACCGGCACCGGCAACGACAAGAGCAATTCCGCAACGATTGCGATTGAACCGCGCCTGGCCGTAAAGCTGCCCGAAGCCGTGCTCTTAAACGGTGCCTCAGCCGTGCCGGGGAAACCACACCTCGTCATGGCTGCTGATTCGGCACAGGGGCTCGTGTATCGCATCAACGTCGACACAGGCAAGGTAGACATCACGCAGAACTTAGACAAGATGAAGCCAATGCCACACACCGACAAGGGCAACAACAGCACGAGGAACTCAATTGGGATCAATGGGGTGCGCGTCCGGAACAAGCATCTGTACTTTACGAACTCGGCGACGCATGGGTTTTACCGCGTCCAGGTGAGGTCAGATGGCTCGTCGTCGCCCTCGGCCTTCAAGACCATGGTGGAGACGATGACGATCCTGGATGCGTCGTTTGCGGATGACTTTGATATTGGTCCTGGTGCCCAAAATACCGCGTGGGTGGTGACGAATTATGATAACTCCATCATGGCGGTGTCTACGGGTGGGGATGCTTACGTGGCTGTTGGGGGGACTAATAGCCCTGTGATTCCGTCGGATACATCGTGTCGGTTTGGACGGACGCCGGCTGATGACCATGTGTTGTATGCTACGACGGCTGGAAAGCCTGGCAAGGATGCCGAGGGCGGAAAGGTGGTGGCTTTTACTGTGGGACATGGACAACTACCGCACGGTAATTTCGTAAGCTCGCTGTCTTTGTGAGCCCTGAGATTGGGTTGACAGTTTTTCTGGTGTGAGATGTTCAAGGCTTCGAGAAGAACACTTAAAAGACCCAGGGGTCCCAGACCGATGATAGCGATTACTTCAGCAGGGACTGGAATCTGGATACAGAAAGAGCGTATGATATAACAGGTTGACTGTTAAAAGCCACTCAACTTAGTATTACATGTAATGATATTACGATATCTCGACAAATCGACAAATCGAAGACAAAAAAAGCCGTTGCCATTGTTTTATACATTATTGCCTCGGCGATATGCAAATATAATGCCGCCAGTCATTTATAACACGTTGCGAAGTCCTGGTAGTCGCATGATAGTATACACGTGTACCAAAAAAACATGCCAAGATATATATGAAAGGTGCGAGACTGCGAAAAGAAACGTGTAATGAATGCCTCCTTTCATTTCGACCAACGCCATTTGTGATTGGACCATCCCTAGAGAGCCCGTTGCGCCCTCACCGCGTAAAAGCGGTTGTGATGATTTGCTGTTGCTTGACACAGTCACACAGGCAGACTATCGCTTGAAAAATTTAAGCTCCAACATTCGCAAGGGCGGGAACGATACAATTGTGAAGCCACAGGCAATCCACAGACCGACATCACCTCCCGAAGCTAGTGTGGCCAGAGGACCGGTATACCACGCTTGTGCCATGCCAAGAATCGCACCAACCCATCCGATAATGAAGGCGCCGAGCGCAGCAAGGCCCAGCGGCTGATAGTCCTTGTCCTCCCACCTGGACCAGTCGAATCCTTGGCGGCCGCGGAACAGAAGGTGCTCCAGGAGGACGATGAAGACCATAATCATGGCCCAGTATCCCATCAGAGCGCAAAAGTTTTGGAATATGATGAACAGATGTTCGCGGCCAGCGACGGCAAGGATGAGTTCGATGAGAACAATGACGGTTGACCATACGTATCGCGGGACGGCTTTGCCGTATCGGCCCAGGACCTGAACGCCCAGGGCGGCGGAATATGTGCTAGGAATGCTGTTGGCAATGACACCTAGGGAGACCACGACGGAGCAGAATTGACCGAATCCTTTCAGAGGCTCGTATCCGGCGACAATGAGGGCACCAGAGCTGATATCGTTGGCAGCGGCCCAGGCAGGGCTGTTTGCGACCCCGGTTCCCAGCCCAATAGCGATGAGGTAGACAAAAGAAAAGGAGACCCAAAGACCAATGAGAGTGAGGAGAAAGATTTTGCGTTTCGATGTCTTCTCCGGGTAGTAGACGTAGAAGTCGGAGGCGGCGCCCGCCCAGGAGTTGGGCACGTAGAGACAAATGTTAAAGAAGCTGAGGCGCTGCGCGGCGAGAAGTGCTCCAGTGTTTTTCGATGGCGCAGAGGCGTCAAAGAAGGCACCAGCGCTGCCGATGAGGACGAACAGTACAATGGTCTGTGGCAGCCACGAATACCTGCGTGATGTCATGGTTAGTAACAGTCTTGTTGTTTTTCTATCACTTCTTCCGCGTTTTTCCGCGACCATGATCCTGTGAACGTTGGGGAAAACAAAACACACCTTTCGTATCTGTGGAAAACCGCCATGCCGAAAACTGCAACCACCCAACACACGACACTGACGAGGACGATCCCAACTACTATTGTCATTTTGCCATCGCTAACGGCGGAAAGGACCTGCCCACCAATGATGCCGTCAATCGTCGCATAGCCAATCATGAGAACAATGTTAAGCAGGCACAGGATCTTGGACGGCCAATAGCCCATGAAAAACCGCAAAACGACCTATCATGAAGAAACGTTGGAGTCAGTCAAGTGTCTGAGTTAAATCGGTCGCTTTACGCTGACATCTGACCGTCTTGCGCGTTGCGGTATTTGTCCATGAAGGTGATAGGCAAATAAAGCTTACCATTGTTCGATTTCCACTTTGTGGCCCCCATATACTCATGTAAGCCGTGGTCAGACTGCCGACAAAGGCACCGAATACAGCACACATGGCGCAATCCAAGAAACCCAATTGATACGCCAGGGGCCCCAACATGCCAGCAGCCAAATTGTTCAGCGAGATGTTGGCGCTGTACCACATAAGGGCGAGCTGAATGTCGCTGGTGATGGAGGGTGCTTGCCTCTCTTCTGGAAGGACGCGGCTAATGCCTCGGGCCTCGAAGCCGGCCAAGTTCTCGATCCGATTGTTGATTTGCTTCAATTTAGTCGGCACGACACTTTTGGACTCAACGTCGCGGTCGCTAGCGCTGCAAAACTCGTCATCTTGAGTGGAAGTCGCTCTCGACTGCGGAACCCCCTTCTCGTCGAGTCGCTGGGTCTCGGGATGACCAGTGTCCGACATTGAGTGTGAGCTCATCTTGACACCAGTGTGTGGCGTCGCTGCCTTCCTAGGGAGACAAGACACAACAGTCGGACGGCCGACTGAAGGGCTGGAAGGGTGAAGGGAGAGCGGATTCCAGGAGGCGAACGGGTGATGGGGTAGACGGCTCAATTATACCATGTATACATGTGTCTCGTCTGACCCTCGACGCCTGTTCGGAGTGTTGGATGATGAAAGAAGCGCGAGAAGGCACAAGGTAGAGAAAATGTATGCAAGCTGAGGCGTTAGGAGTTACATACCTACCTACTCGGCCACAGCACAAAGCCTCGAGGACGAGGCCAAATTTGCACCGCACATGGAGGTGCAAATCCTACCCAACGGGGCTAGCCACGTATCTAATTCTAGACTGCATCTCCTTGGTTCTCATCGTGTTCGTCCATCGTCCGTCGTCTAATTGATATGGCAACTGATCTCTCAGCCGGCCAGAGATGATCATTGGCCGGCTCGCCATCTTCATGCGCCGCAGTGCCAGTTGCCTTGGCTTGCAGGAATGACCTGTGTCAGTGTGCATTCGACCCACAACATTCCTGCCGTCACGGAGGACGTACGGAGTATGTACGTTAGACTAAGTTAGTGCATACGGGAGTAGTTTGAGACCCTAGTCAATAAGTAGGTAGATCCTCGCAGATCAAGCAGATTTGCCGGGACGAACTTCACTGCAGGGACATTGCAAGAGTAGTACGGAGTAAGTACCCCGTACAGTGTCAGTATGATGATGTACATTGCACGTACCTAGTATGGAAATACGCCTCAAGGATTTGGCGAACTGCCTCAACGCTTAACCCGATTTGGACGTGGAAGTATCTCCGCGACCGTAACTGTACTTCAAAGGCACTTCTTCTGATTGTGAAGTCTACGGAGTACTCCCGTACCTACATATTTATTTTCAGCTTTCCGAGCTTCTCCTCAACAACCAAAGAGGAAGTGCCTATGCGTCCCGGCAGAAAGAAAAACTGCAACGTACTCCAATGTACGGAGTATCGAGAGAAGTAGGTACCTCGACATGCAGGCTTGTATCCGTGAGTCGCGACGTCCAAATCGGGTTGAGCGTTGAGGCAGTTGGCCAGATCCTCGAGGCATATTTCCCGTACGTACTTGACATTGCAAACTAGGTATGTATGCGAATCTCGTCGGGTGTTGTTGCCATCAGATTTGCGGTCGTCAAGTTTGTTGTGCTGACTCTTGAGAGACTTTTGCGACACGTGGAGTGTTGCGCCGTCCTCTGTACCTGTACGTACATTACCTAGCTGGACGACTCTTAGGTAAATACATACTCCGTACTCCGTACTCCGTGTGCTCTGCTGCACTGCATGTCAGTACGGGCAACGGGGTGCCGCCCCCTTTCCCCTCCCCCGGTCTAATACATGTAGCATCCGACCCTTGAATTCGAGAGGGTTTCAGGCTATTCACGTGTCGGCGACGAACCACAGGGCAAATCAAGCAGTCAAACAAGTGCGACGCTGCATCGTGGTCTCATGGCCGAACCCTGACCCATTTGCTTGATGAACGGGAATGGAACGGGGATTGGCCCCGAACAAGTCAGAAATCTTGATGGCTTCTTGCCCGTCTCAGCCACTTGTAAAAGGATTATCAGCAGCGCTCAACATTGACAGCGTGACTTGTCGATATTTTGGCGCCGTCTTTGTCAAGCTCAATAAACACGAATCGGTGGCCGCCATCGAGAATGCGATGGTACATACTCCGTATGTACGGAGTACATACATATTTTTGTGATGGACACAATGACTTCCGAATTGAGTTTGGCAATACCTAGAATTTTTTAATTAAGCCTGAACAAGAGTCAGTTGCTTACGGGGTAGTTGACCAGGAAAAGATATTGTACCTAGGTACCTAGTGGCGGCATACCCTCCAAGCCTTGTACTTCGTAGAGACCTATCTGACGCAGTCTGGATGAGGTAGGTAAGTGTTCGCAATGGCCATTTATAGTGCTGGCCCAGCGCCCGTTTTACTTAAGCACAAGTTGACCTCGTCTGCAAGTTGCAACTTAGAAGTTGCAAGACATCCCAAAGGGATATTTTGGCTGGCAAACGGCAGAATAAAGAGAAGTGGATATATGTCCGCGTTAAGTTTCCCAATTACCTAATGGTACATACGGAGTATACGTAAGCGCCAGTCAGCATCGAAGAACGATGCCATTCCATCGGGTGAATGGCCATCCTGACACTATTATGGAGTACGCCGTACGGAGTACTCCGTACCGGTAGAGATTTGTTCCTCCCGAGACATGGAGCTGCGGCATGGGATCGTCAACGTGGAGTCTGCGACATCCGGACATGGATCAGTGTGTACTCCGCATGTACCTTAGGTACCTAGGTACTGTATGTACACAATGTACTCCGTACACCGAACGGAAAGGAGTAAAAGTTTGTCCCGCCTCCGTATGACATGCCCATATGTACATGTGACTTCTGCGTGGAGTACCTACTCCGTACTACGATGGCAGCTACTCCGTATGTATACCTGGTATGCACTTACTCCGTACAAAGGAGTGGCCGAATACTCGGGTCCTTCGAGTGGGTTGGAGAATTGGATCCACGAGATACCCGAAGTGTTGCGTACATATGTACCTCCATGCTCCTAGGTACTCCGTACGAGGCGATTCTGACCCCTGGGTGAAATGGTTGCAAAATGCTTCACACAGCCAAAGTACCTATGTAAGTCCCATACCTGCTATGTACATATGCGCCCATGCCAACTAACAGCGCGAAGATTACTCCGTAGAAATCTATATACTCAGCAAAAGGTTCTGAGAATACCGCGTGGTGAGCTCTCGTCGCCATACTGGTATTGGCAATTGCCCGATCTGGCCTTTATCAGTTGTGTACATATTCATAAGTTCTCTGTCCCGTGATTGTACGTACGTACATACATGTAACATACCTCGGCATCTCGATCACTCGATCATACGGCCTCAATATAATAATGTGGGATGAATCGGACGATTGCCTTGTGCGGCTGGGACCCGTTGGGCCGTTTGATCCAAGCTCCAGCGTGCAGTAGCGTAACCGCTTGACTCCCAGGGGCCAGGACAGCTAGCGCGCCTTGCATTTGGAGTCTTTTTGACGGCGCGGAGGTCCTTGAAAATAGGGGTGCCTAGATACCGACATACATAGGTATTCCGTAGTACAGACTGTACGGAGTACAAACACAAGCAAATGCCGATGACGACTTCTCCATGCACATTCGCGGTAAAATATAAATACACACAGAGTACGGAGTACAGGAGCACGTGTACGGAGTATAATGTGAGTTATGAAATCTTGTGTTCATACATGAAACCACATTTTGACCTCGGTACATACCGGGGATTATCAGGAGCCATGGGCCATGGCCCATGCCATGGTGAGTGGAGACGCTTTTCAGCCACCGGGACTGATCTGCAGTGGACCGACCCGTACCCTTGGCTTGCCCCAGTCTAAAATGACTACGGAGTACGTTAATGGGATGAGTACCTATCGGCCCCACTGGGAACTTGGAAGTACCTATCCTCGATCATCGATGAGGGCCACTGTCCACAGTTGAATTGGGTACATCATACATACATATGTGCCTGGTGTGGCTGTTAGCGCGAGAAAGTGTACGTACCCGGCCAAAGGGGTCGATTTTTCCCCCGTCAACCTCCGTAGTTCCTTTTGGATCGTCGGTAACTGTGGAGAAGCGTGCTGGGAGGATGGCATTCGCATAATATCATCGTCTGATCGTCGGCCATCATGGCTTTATGCCCCAAGTGTGTTTCAAGCCCGCCTTACTTTTACTAAGTACACAACAATCGGAGCTTGTAGATCGGCCCTCAATTTTTTCTGGCACGGCCGTGAGCCTCCAATTGCCTCTAGCGTACATTCCGGCCTTGTCTACTCCGTAAATCCAAGAAAATGAGATGGGGGTATCTCCAAAAATGTTCTCCATCACCGGAGCTAGGTACGCCTTCTTCATACATGTCTCTAAACTCCATCAACCCAACCGAAATGATGAACAGCCGCTGGGAAAAGAAAAATGTACAGATATCAAGGAGCCGCGGCTCGATACTCCAACGATCTCAAAATCGCTCTTCTATATGCATCGTGTAAATATGAGCAAAAATAAAATAAAAAATGAAATCCAGATGGATTACTTGTCCTCCGGTCTAAGGTTGTGTGTGGAGGAGATATCCACGGTCGTGACAACCATAATCTTGTCCCCTGCCATGCAGCTCCTCGTGTCGCGCGCTTGGCGCTCGCTGAGGTTGGTTGCCGGTTGCGCCCAAGTTGGTGGTTCCGGAAAGGCGCTGGCGGCTGCTTGACGGTGAAGGTGAGGATTCTGTTGGTTGTTTTGCATCATCAGCTCAATCTGGCTGCCTTGATTGGAAGGTTCGTTGAGATCGTGCGACATGTTGTGCTTCGCAGAACCGTCTTCCTGGTCGTCCAGCTTGTCCCACATCGTTGGGCCCAGCGCGGTCGTGCTCAGTATGTTTTTGGATTTTCTGTACTTGCGGCCGCTCCCGCTGATAGTCTGTCCATGATAAGGTGGCGTCTGGGTCTTTTCGGTGAAGCCACATATAATTCGTAGGACAGGCCAGCATAGCGGCAAGTTCCCGACGAGGACGGCGATGCCTACTTCCGCGACATACCAGTACAGGAAGACGTATGAATTGGGATTGCTAAAGTTTTCGTAGCGGTTCAGTATGGCCGCGAGGACGTTGAAGATTCCCAGGCCGAGGATGAAGATGAGAATAATCTTGCGCTTCCTCGGTAGGCGTGTTTTGAGGATGATAGGAACGGGGATGACGAGGAGAAGAAGGTCGGAAGAGATGTTGCATGCTGTCGCAAAGATCATGTGATTGTAGTACGAGGCGCATTGATCGATCCTGACTGGCACGGCCCAATATTCGTATGTCGGATGGCACCAGAGGAACAGGAAAAAAATTATAACAATCACATACGTCAGGCCGCAGTAGACCGCGGCGATTCTGACCATCAGGTTCTGATGTGCGAGGGTGCCTCTCCTATAGAGTCCAACCATGACTATATCAATTTCTGGGTTCCCAAAAAGGATGGGAGGCGCTGGGAAGAAGAGGAAGTGAGAAGCGGAAACGGGTTGATTACTCACGTCAGACGAGCATAGAGAATCAACAGACAGGCCTTGACGGTCCAAATACCCGTAATGGTGAAAAGTTCCAACACAAAGGTCATAACACTGCCGTAGATGGCGTTATGGACACCTTCCGGAGTCAGCGCAGCGGCTGCTTCTGGAGACATGTAATTGCTGCCATTCTTGGCTACTTCGTTGATGGAGATGACTACACCGGTGAAGTTGACCTAGCGTGGAAAAGACGTCGAAACAAACGATTGTTGTTAGCTGGGCAAAGTCAAGGGCTAATAAAGCTGAGGCAGACGAACGAGGGCAAAAAGCATCAGATAGTCATCCAGCATCAGATGTTTCCATTTTCCCAGCTTGATGCGCCGTGATATAAATCGGGCGGCAACGATCAGCACGCCCGCAACGTACAAAGCCCAGGATTCTATCAACAAGCTTGTGTTGAAATCCATGGCGAGGTATTGATATCAGTTGGCCGCTGTGTGTTAGCCGCTGCACGTGTTGCTTCGATCAGCAGGCCGTGCGGCCGGAATGGTTGCTATAAGCAAGTGCCACGGACGTCGTTCCAGGATTTCAGGCGCACGATCTGGATTGCTGAGTGATTAATTGGCCAGTTTGTCAATTTGTCAATTGGTTAGGTAGGTAGTCGTCGTGGTAAAATGAGCGGCATCAACGTGACAAGGTGACGAGAGTCGACGTTGTCTCGGCACGGTGTCAACTTGTCAAGATCGGGAGGGTCGCCCGTGGTTTAATGGACGGACGATGTTTGTACTGGGCTGCTGTCTGGATCTGGCTGTCATCACGACGGCTGCTCCTTGCCTTCTGTCCGACCGAACCAATCTGCCGGTCCCGCCATCTCCTGAGTCCTGACTATCCCGAACGATTCGGGTTGATCGGCTGGACAGATCAGCATTTCTCCAGCACACGTTACAGCGCAGGCCCGTTCCTGCCAAATACGATGGGAATGGCTGTGCTACGGTCAAGAGTCAAGACCGTCGTAGCTTGGCGACCGGGCCATTGTCGAAAATCGGCAACTTCATGCAAACTCGTGGCTCCGTACCCCATACTCCGTATGTACGGAGTAAGGCATCTGTCTGATGGCACTCCCGCAAACGCGAGCTAGGGAAGGGAAGGAGCGTCTTGACAAGTTGACTCTGATGCAATGTGGATTGTGGACCCCTGACCGATGGATTGGCAGAGCGGGCCCCGGGGTCGGAGATTCAGCCGGCTAGGTATGTACACAGTACGGAGTACAAAATGCCCAAATGTCCAAATGTCGAATCATGGCTTTATTTATAACGCAAGGTAGGTACATTTATTTAGGTACATACTGTACCTGACGACAAAATTCGAGTTTAGGCCGGTGGAGAGACGAACCTCGAAGACGATCAGAAGGGCGTGCCGGACGAGGCTTGTACCTACGACGTGCGTACTGTACTTACAGTAGGTACCTACAGGCTACGGAGCAGGTATGTGTTCGTATGTATGTAGCAGCTCGTAGGTCGTGACGATGGTCAAATTTCAAGATCTTAAGAGTACATAGGTATGTACCTTCATGTATACATACTATGCACTCTGTGTACGGGAGCATAGGTATGGGCCGTATGGCCGATGTTGCAGAGTGTCAGAGTGAAGGCTTTCCGCGCGCCTCGTTCGCGGAGAAACTTGCGATTTTGTGTCTTCCGCCCACCCCAATTGATTCCGATATGTGTTTTCCGACAGACTTGTCTCTTGTCAAATCCCGGACAAGTCTGAGTCGAGACCGCACGCGTGTTGATGAAGAGAGAACCTCTCCGGCAAGGTCTTTCGGCAACCGGTACCTACTCCGTATAGGCATGCACGTTGAGGAGTATGTATGTACACACATATCGTTGAAATGGGACTCTCATTTTTGTGCTCTGTTCAGTGTTGACAAGACTGCACCAGCCCTGGTTCTTCACGGCCAGGGTTCCGGGTTTCTCCTTGTATATCTATGTGCACCGGGGTAATCTTTTATTGACTGGACGCATATTAGGTGGCACTCCCCCCTTGCTCTTACGGAGTAGAAAGAAGTTCTTGCCTCATGCCCCCTCTCTCTGCCCCAATGCCCATGAGGCCAGATCGTCAGCACCATTCCGAACTTTTCACTCCCCTCGGGAGTCGGTGATTTATTTCTTCTTTTTTTCTTCTCGGCGTTTGCCTCTTTTATTGATATTTTACCATCACCGCCTTGTGCCTTGTCGTTCTCTATCTTAAAGTTTAACTGACTCGCGAGGACGCTATAATGGAAGAATCCGACATCTCTTTGCTTCCAGAACCATCGGAGAGCCGTTCGGCGTTGAGAATCTGACAGCGGTGCGGGTAATGTAAGTGTTCTCTCAGCGCGTTACTGAGACACACAAAAGAGGAAAAGGAAACTATAAATTCAATGTTGCAGCGTAGTGAGTTCGATACAAACAAAGGATCGCTATTGCACCTTGGGCGGGATAATGGATTTCATCTTGTCGCATCCGTCACCGACACCAATCCATCCCCCCTGATAGGAACTCTCTTCTTGTTCCCCTTCCTCCCTCTTCCATCACAAACGTCCCCTCGCACAGGTCATTATCATTTATCATATCATATATGTACAAGCATATTGTGACATGCATCCCACATCCCCGTCCAAGTCGGGTGCCTCGAGTGCCGTTTGTGCCTCATTGTACAACTGGGTCCAGGTTTCCGGTTCGACCCTTGACTATTCCTCCAATGTCAGACGTGACCCATCCGCCGTAAAAGTCCCCAGGCTGAGGCTCGACTTTCTCACCGTCCACGAAGCAATCCCACGGACCGGCGTAGAAGGAGACGTAGCCGCGGATAGCTTCGAATGCAGGTGTCGGACGCTCGTACGACCACGCGCGATTAGATGATGAGATTCCCCCGGCCAATTCTACCTTGTAGTACGTCGCGAGGCCCTTGAACTCGCATATCGTGTGCTTCCTCGTGGGTATCAACGGGATGCGAATCGATGAGCGCGGTAGGTAGTAAGCTGGCGAGTCCGACAAGGAAAAGAACAAAAGAAAACAAGTTAGTTAATGCAGGCGATATATTGGGTTGAAGAAGCCAAAAGGGTTTCATAAAAAAAAGACAAGAAAAATAAAGGTGTCGCATGCAGCTCTGAGTTTGCACTGTGCAGCAATCTCCAAATGTACGTACTTGGCGGGTGATGGGTTTCCAATGCCCAAAATCCCTCCTTGGTATCAGCAATCACGTCTCCATGGTACTTGATCTGCAGGTGGCGTGATGTCCTTTCCAGGCGTGGCGGGCGCGGAAAGCTCTGCACGTTGAGCATCTGCACGTTGAGCATCTGCACGTTGAGCATCCGCGCGGAAGACATCGGGATGAGGCCGTAGTGATGAGACGGGTCACGGCAGAGTACTACGGGTATTGTTTGTCTGAAAAGGTGTCTGTGCACGAGTTTATTCAGATTGAAAAAAAAACAAGAACAAGAAAAAATAAAAATAAAACTTCTTGTCCTTTCTTCTCCAACTTTCATAATGAATCTGGCGCATCGGCGCTTTGGGGCGTTGGTTGTGAACTTGTGGTGTCGTCATTGAAGTGGCTTGCGGCTTGCCCCTTATTCCCCGGACGTGCGACGGCCAATCGCGCATCACATCGCATGCACTTCAATGGCTCCGTAGCTACCTATTTCCTGAAGGTGGATGTGGATGTTGTTGGATTCCATTGATGAATACATTAGGTACCTTCCGTACGGTGTACACAGATGCCTTTTCTTGTTGCTGGAGACTCCATAAGCTTGTCCTCTGATTGTGCTACAACACTTCAAATTTCTCTGTTTCCCTGTCTCAACTGTCAACATGGTTCACACGTATGTAACACTACAGAGTATTCGTACGTCATTTTTGAATGCAACTCCTTTCCCCTGCACTTGCCATGTTCAGCCTTGATGGCTTCGCAGAAGGCGACGCGGATCTGGACCAGGAGATCCGAGAGACAAATCCCCCATGCGGTGCACCCCGTGCGGCTGCTTCTGGCCTCTTTTTGCACAATACGAAGTTATGAACTTTGTGAATGTGCATCATGGTTAGGATGAGAATCCCCATCTCAGGGATGCCCCTGCTCAAGAATGCATTCACTGCTTCTGGTTCTGAATGTGGACAGGTACCTACATTATCAACGGCACGGGTCCGCTCCTGCGCCGATCGGGAAGACAGGCTGATCTTTATACATAAGTCTCAAAGGGACGGACGACGGACGACTTCTGAAACTTGTCAAGCGAGACACACCCGTCTCCCATCCCCACAGAGTCCACGAGTAATCGTGTCCTGCATCATATACTGTGACTGCAGTCTGCCGCTAATACCTGTTCTCTGCGCAAAAGCAACTTGGGGACAGAGAAGAGCCAGCGCGAGATCGATCTCGAGTGATAGCTCCTTACTAACACTGGGCGTATTAGAGAAACTTTCCGACGCATTCGGAATTCATCACATCGAACTCGAGCATCGAGATTCAGGACCAATACGCACCAGGTGCGAAGTCAGCTTTGAGGATCACGTGGACTTCTCAGCTGGCCTTGGTCTTGGATCAGGCTGATTTCGATGTACGGTACAATTTCCGCATAGGGTATACCGAGGCACGAGCGAATACTCCAGGAGAACGACGAGGCGCAGTGCGTTGGTCATGTTTGCGCGGCAAGCCGACAGCCCGTGGCTGTTGCCCTGACTCCAGTCTCCAACTGAGTTTGAATCTTTGATGGCGTCTCTGCCGTAGACGACAGGAAACTTGTTCCATCACGACGCTCCGAGGGCCGTAACCCCTCATAAATTCATAATATTGGCAGCGAGGTATGAGCTCCATGCTTCAGCCCACAACATACGTGTAGCCGCTCAAGCTCTGGGCAGACATGCGAGTCCGGACTCCGACGACCATATCGATTACGCCGGGAACACCAACGTGCCAGGCCGCCCGATAGTGTCGTATACAATGAAGAACGAAGCCTCGTTAGGCTGGTAAAGCATGCGATCAAGGTGACCGGCCCGGAGAATTGGGCGGGAGGCATACTCGCACCCGACATACAATACCGGACTGTGCCGTGTTGCCGAGACAGCATGTAGACGCAGCCTTGTTTCGAATACCGTGTCGGTTTCGCAAGACTGCAAAGCTCTTCTGCAAAGCTCTTGAAGTTGGCAAGTTGCCGCGGACGCTGTGCCGTTCTTGAGAATTACGCGGTAGGGAACGTCCCTTACCAGTCCCTGAGAGACGTATTCAGGCGGTAATAGTTCTAAACAGTTTGGGCGGTATGTCGAAACTCTGAAGCCTCGAGTTAAGGGCATCCACTGACCAGGTGATCGGGCTGTCTTTTTACCGGAGGTGCAATTTTAAGATACTCTTTGCGAGCAACGGCTCGCTGGCTGCGTCTTAGCTGCGAAGCCTCCCGCCTTTATTGTTGAGAAGGGTCCTCTTCGTCAGAAGGTTCGGGTCCATCGTCATCGAGAAAATCGAGAAAAAGCCCAGGGAGCATGGCGTCGTTGCGCAGGCAATATCTCTGACACATATCGGATATTCTTGCAGGAATTGCAGACGGAGAATGAAGGTACCGTCGGGACCATGGTAAGGGAGGAGTCGAAACTGGCTTGGACGCCTCAGAAGTCGCCATGTCAGTAGCCTGTAGGGAGACTCTGACTGACTTCGGTACCGGATCCGCCCCATGGCTCAAGTACTGAGTGTGAAGTCTCAGTGGATATCTTTACAGTAGGTACTAGGGACGCCAATTATGCGACGACCCTCCTCAAAGAAGGGTCAACGAGCTCAGCGATATACAAATCCTCATCTATAGACAACATCGCCGGAGAGTCAGTGTCGTCAAACTTGACCAATTACCTTTCTCGCTTATGAGCTTTCGCTGCTCGTCGGGAATCCAAATGTCGTATAGGCGACATTTTGGTCTATCCATGCCGACGAGTGAGGACCCAGAAGATGGCTCCACGTGCCAAGGTCGGCAGACTCGTCGGCATGGATGGACTTAAGTGCCGCCTATACGACTTGCGGATTCCCGATGAGCAGCCCATCATACGAGCGAGGGATGTAAAAGTGACCTGCATTGTTATCTTCCTGGCCGGGTGAGGGCAAAATTGTCCGCATGGGGAGGTCACACAGGGTAAATCGGATCCGGATGCGATGAACAGATTGGTGATGTTCGAGGCGCTCTTCTGTTATCACAAACTGCTTTTCACGGTTTCACCTGCTTCATGACAACATATGTTTGCAATACGCTGCAAAAATATGAGAGGGTAGTTTCACCATGTGTTATGGAACACCATAGTGTCACCATGTCACGTCACCTCGGACCCTTGGACGATACTAGAGGTGATGCAGAACATCTCGCCTCAGCTGACGCGCCGTGACCGCACCTCAAGGACACGTCCTGGGACATGTACCGATAGCAACTCGCGGAATAGCCAGAAACACTCGGCGCTATTGAGATGCCAGAGCCCAATCTTCTTCAAGAGCAAAATTCTCCAGCAAGGCAGACGCAGAGCTTGCCACAAGGCCAACCTCAAGTGTACAGCAAAAACGTCTTCTTTGAGGCTGGAAACCCGCAAACTAGAATTCGCAAGAGACACATATTCGACCCTTGCAGTTGCAGCATACTCTCTCTCGCAGACACTTTTGTTAATAAGCGAACCGCGACCAGTGCCAGTATGGTGTAGATCAGAACCTGATGGATAGCTAGCGCTGGGCCGCTGGCAAGCCTGCAATGACAAGAAGGGGAGAGTATAGTGGACGATGGTGGCGGCGTAAATCTTGGAACCACTCGCCGTGGAAATGTATGGAGAGGGTGCCCTCATACCTACTTCATATCTTTAGTGCATGGAAGATCTCATGCTTTGAACGGTAAACCATGCGACGTTCATAATTGCCGAACGGTCAACCCGGAAAGTAAGGCTTTGTGAGCGATCGTTACCGCCAGGATACCAAGTTCGTGGGTCGTGAATGAGATGAAGATCACTCACTGCTCAGAAGGGTCATGACTACCAGGGTTCACTTACCAGACAGAGAGTTCAGATAGAAAGTCACGGTGCTTAGACAGTCCCCTTCTTAGACTCCGTTCTTGCGTTCTTTTCTTCAGCTTCTTGTGTTGTCATTGCGATTTGCACAAAACTATCATTTGACCTTTCGCATCACGTTGACGTTTGCACATTCAGACGATATCTTCTTGCCCAGCCAGTGTTTCCAGCTCGAGCGAATGAATGGGGGGCGATTCCACAATGGCATTGAGGTACGAACCCCAAACAAAGTTAAGCCACAATTGCCCGGTACGGCTTTCGAAGTAACTCAACTTGTGCCTTGGCACAGAAGTCCAGCGGCTTGATCGGTGGTCCTTTCGCATTTTGCGCAGTAGCGTGTAGTTACTGTGCCTTATTGTGCCTCGGCTGAGGCAATTTCACGATGTGTTTTTCATGGTGCCGGGGAACGCCCCCGCCTCGTCACGTAATGAATAGTCAGCGTATCGTACAGAAAAGAAAAGAAAAGAAAAGAAAAGAGAAAAGAAGAGAACAAAAATCGAACACCAAGCTCGGCATTGGCTTACTGCTGGACGGGATTTCGGCTTGGGCGCCATGGCATTTTACCCGTCCCACCAAGTTGTCTCAATAAGGCAGTCCTCGTGAGGCGTCCTTTATCTCATCAGATCTACGGAGTACATAGTCTGAAGTATGGGTCATTCGGAGCTCGGCGCCTACGCGCAAACGCGACAAGGGGTGCCAAGGAATACCAAGATAGGGAGAATACCATGTTTCGCGTCACCGAGCGATTGCTGAGCCAATGGAGTCTCGAAGCATGTCAATGTGACGGCGAACTCCTGGCATGATGGGGGTGTCAGCAAACGCAAGCCACCAACGACATGGGGCCGTTGTTGCAGTACGGTCTCTTTAAGACGCATACAACGGGCATGTATGGTGGGCTATTGGAAGGACTGGCAGAAGATGAGCCACAAGTCTACAAAATCGATGCATGTGACACGCTCAGAGCTCGGCCGATCCAGCAACGCAGATCCATGCCAGTCGTCGCATGCAGTGCGGACGACCTGGCAAGGAAGTTTGATTGCAGCTGTGAATAGATCAACGCATGACACATCCAATCCATTCATTAGCTGATTTTTCGTTTGTGATGGACGGTCTTTTAAGAAGCGAGTAATAGTTGTTTGCCCCATGGAAACAGAGTAGACGTGGTTTCGCGACAGCCATTTCAACAGCAGCCAGCTTTACTGACAAGACAGTCCAATGGCTTTTGTACTCTACGGTTATGCGGTATGTCGTTTATGGGTCCGATGGTCACTCGTCAACGAACAAGTCTAACGTTGTGCACCATCTAGGAGAACCCGCGGACCCGTGTTGCTCGCATTGTGGTGAGGACAACCCAGCCTCTTTGCGTTAACGATTCAGTACTGACGAGGATTTTCAAATTTCCTAGGCTGCAGCACAGGGCATTCCCATTGAGCTGGTCAAAGTCATACCGCGCAGAGACATCGGTCGGCAATTTTTAATCGACAAGTTTCCGTTGAGTAACGGCAAGACTCCGGCCCTGGAAGCGCCGGGAATCAAGCTCACTGAGACGATTAGCATCGCGTTGGTTCGTCAAGCTCTCGTCGCAAGACTGTTATGAACCCCAAATCAGTTAGCTAGCTAGCTAGTCTTGGACTAACTGTTCCGCAAAGTACCTCGCGAAGTGCAAAAAGAAACCTACTACATTGCTTGGAAATGGCTCGCCAGAACAAGAGGCCGAGATTGTTTCGTGGATGAGCTGGGCAAACCAGGAATTAATCGGAACCCTGGCTCGATGGTGCGAGCCATACTCTATACCCTTCCCTTTCGATTTGTTCCTCAGCATTCGATTCCTAGAGTATTGACACGTTCGAGTCTAGGTATCTTCCACTTGTTCCCAACTTCTCCCGGCCCGCTCCCCAAAACAAATCTCAGATCGAGAGAGGGAAGGCGGACTCATTGGCTATGTTGGACGTCTTGGAGGATCTTATGAACAACAAAACTCATCTTGTTGGTGATAAGATGACGATCGCTGATGTCTTCGTTGCCATTGTGCTAGCCCGGGCACTGGAGTGGGTGCTTGGCTCGGCATGGAGGAAACGGCATCCCAATTGCATGAAACACTTTGAGATGGTGACAGCTTGGCGGCCTGTTAGAGACGTCGTGCCGGAGTTTCCCCTTGCGAATGCAGAAAGCGCGTGTTTGACTCATTATGATGGCGACTGAATCATGACATCGCTTTCTAGGCGCCGAAACTTTGGAACTCTCCTTCACAATTATTTGTCGAGGCGTCGTCCAGGGTCCCACGTCCTATGGAGAAGGCTGTAGCCAAACTGAAATGGCCGACGTTGATGAAGGCCCCGTTGGTTGCTTTAGAACACTCAAGGACTTACAAGTACTATGTACAAGGATCATAACAAGAATTGATACCAAAAGAATTTCCAAAACCGGCCCACCGGACTTGGCCATCTGTCTGTCGAGACATGTTTCTCTGTCTCAGCTTCTGTCACCTGTCTGGGCAGGCAGGCAGACGGCGAGGATTTTCGTGCATCGATGGCTCGGGAGACGGCCAAGATGCCTTAAGATGGCTCGACAAGCAGTTTCACTCTTGATGAGCTCGTTGTGAAGTTGATGCTGTGACCTTGACCGAACAATGGACACTCAGCTTTTTGATTGGCGTGCGGCGTGATTTCAGAGCCCAAGGCTCATTGAACGGCACCGCATCCCATACAGAGATGTAGCTTGTTGCGATAATTTGCCCAGAATAACGACGACTAGAGCCTTAACGAGGGCTGTGACATGATCGATAAGGACTCCGCAAGAAGTTGTTAATAAAGCCGAAGGAGGAGTCAACTTGTAGGCGACGGCGTCAAGTACGGTATGCGCTGCATTTCTTAGGTCAGTTGAGCAGGCACAACGTCAGCTTTAGCTGTATTAGCCTCGAGATGAAGGTTTCATTGAATGATCGATCGTAATGGCGACAATCTCAATTTTTTTGAAAGACGTGAATTTGCGCGCGGGAAGATGAAAAATGAAAACTGGGTCGAAGAAGTCCGTGCAAACGTCTTGTTTTTTTTTGGGGGGGTGGTGCAAATAGTACATGTGCTCTGATCAAGTGATATGTATATAATCTTCTCGATCATTCGTACCGACAAGGTTCCAGCGATCATGGCGATGCGAATTGGCATATTGGCATGATAGAATTACGCGTTGTTTTTCTGATAATGTACTACAAATCACCTTCCAAGTGATCACGCCAAGAGACATCCCTCGTCGACTGCACATGTCACATGAAGTTTCAACACCTAGTTGAGCGCGACTATCTGGCATTATGCAGGATCCCGGCTACAAAAGTTTTGCAAAGTTTTGTCTCTCGGCACTCACTACCTTTAGTTCAGTCCATCCACATCTGCCCCAGCATCAACCAGCTGCTTGACCACCTGCTCCCAGCCGTTCGCGATAGCCAAGTGCAGAGCCGTGTTCCCCATGTTATCTCGGGCATTCACATTGAGCCCAAAGCCGATCAAAAACTCCACTGCATAGTAGTGCCCGTTACCGGCAGCGACGTGGAGAATCGTCTGTCCATCCTGATTCACCGACTCGGGATAGAGGCTATTGTGAACCATAAAGGACAATATGGTGAGATTTCCTGCCATGGCAGCCTGGAAGAGTGGCGAGATTCCCTGCACTTGTGAACTGGACGCTTTATCTGTAACGAATACCGGGATCGAGGAGAAACTGGCGATGTGGCCTTCTCGCGGGTGAAGCGTCAGATCTGGGTTTTGAAGATGAGTCGCTGGTGCTTCTTCTACTGCACGGGGATTCCTGACAAGCTGGCTTAAGTCCCATTGAGAGCTTCTCTGACTCCCAGATCCAGTGTCCGTATTGGTGCTACTGGGAGTTGTAGTCGTTGATTCCTACAGACAGACGTCACGTTAGTCCTCTTGGCCGTTCTTGGCCTCCATTCTCATTAGATAGAGTTTGGAACAGAGGGCTTGCGCTGTCCCATCCAGTCCAACTTACTTTGCATGGAGAGTCCAAACCATAGGCTTCATCTTGGAGAGCTGTCACCCCGGTTCTACCTGCCAACAGGGGTCTGGGATATCCGATACAATTATTACAGCCCGCAGCGCCTTGCGGACACCCGCTCAAGTGCGTCAGAGAAGTCGACTCGGGTGACACTTGGCTGCAGTTTATTTCGTGTACACTCGAGCGAGGCAGTCTCGTGCAATCATCCGCTGCCGGCAAGTCATCTGCTGGTCCCCTTGTAGAGACACTGCCACAGACCAGTGCCTGGTAGTCGTTGGGTTGAGGTAGCAGAGGAGGCACCGGCGGTGAGAGCTTCGTAAATTGTCGCTGGGCGTACAAATCCGATGAGCCTTCTGTGAACGCGGCCGACTCCTGCTTTATCTGTGAACAGCCATATGTGGCGGATGATGTGCAATCGCTTGCCTTTCCAGGGCAGCACCAACTGGGATCTACATGATGGATTTGCTGTAGGAAGACTGTTTGAGAGTGCGCGATACACGATCTACCGACTCGATTGAGTCTGTCAGCCTCTTGAAGGGCGCAAGATGGGCAATTTTCAGCTTCGAATCCCCTGGTATCAAGTTCGGAACGCGACGCGAGTTGCCCAACTCCGCCGCGCGCGTCGTCAAGTTGTGCAGCTTCGGAGCGCAAACGTAAGATTTCTCCTATTTCGACGTGACATTGTCAGTGTGTATTCGCTTCTCCGTCAAGCAAGAAGGCTCAAGACCCCGAAAGTGCGTTGAGCGAAAGGAAGACCGAGCGTAAGACCGAGCGTCTTGAGACACCGGAGACTTCCACTTCTGGGAGTAATTTTGGTCTTGTCCTTACGATACTTGCGCTGCGCGACTCTCTTCTTCCCTCGTCTCACCTCCTCGCTCGTGGGTTGAAAATGCCAATAGTCGCTCATCTTATGGAATAGTTTGCAGCTATATCAGCTGCAACGCCCCGTCACCTCTTACCATGAAATACAATCTTCTTTGCCAGGGCTCTACGAGACGACGACATGAGCTCGTGCCGCTTGTACTTCAGTGGCAAGCGGCCTCTCACATGTTACTTCTCTATTCCTTGCGACAACGATGGTGCGTTTTTCTCTTGCAATTCTTCCTCGCCATCGATGACGAGAAAGGGCCCAGATACCGGCTGCGGCGCCCTGTCAGTCGACGTACGAATTGGACCCGTACGAACATTCATGTTGGCATGACATACAACCTCAGAAGGGATTGCTGCAGTGTTTGCTGCAGGTGGCGAATTTCCATGCACCAGTGAGATATCTCATATGTACTTACAGTC
The DNA here is from genome assembly GCA_004016085.1 of Claviceps quebecensis. NCBI lineage: Eukaryota > Fungi > Ascomycota > Sordariomycetes > Hypocreales > Clavicipitaceae > Claviceps > Claviceps quebecensis. The sequence continues at coordinate 30,920 of QEQW01000059.1, forward strand.
TTACAATTACATGCCGGTACGGTAACGGCGGCTACGATGGCCCAATCTTGGACGACACGATCATCAAGATTCGATACATAACAACACAGTTCCCTCTCCCACAAGATTTCTGCCAGCTCTCTGCTTTTTAGCGTTACCACACCTCCGCAGCACTAGGTCTCACACACCTAGTGACATAGATGCGATACGTCGTGCTGAGCAGGTGGCTTTCCCTTTTCAAATTCTGCGCCGCTCGTGAGTCTTTGCATCATAGACCATATCATACCTAGTCTCTCGCATTCCCCTTGTCCCTGACGATCTTTATTATTAGCTTGCTCTGGCCATGATTCTAATAGTTCCGTCATCTGATGAGAGCAGCGAGACACCATCCATTCCAATGCCAAGTCTCAAAGATTCCAGGGTTAGATGGACCATGGGAGCTGCCAATTGTGTCCTCCTAATACCTAGTGGACGTTTTTTTCGTCTCTGCCCGCCTCCCCCGCAAGGCGTCCTGTGTGAATCGCTGGATACGGATCTGCATGCATAATGTGTGTCACAGAAAGCTTCAGTATCAAGAGTCTAGATCCTTCACACGACGCTCGGCTGAAGCATGCTATTGGCTCTCCATAGCTGCAGTGGCCTTAGTCCGATGGTGTGGCCGATCGAAGACGACACAACCAGCCCGTCATCGAAAAGCTCCAGCAAGAGACTAATAAGCGGGCAGGCCCGCGGGCTAACAGGTAGCTGAGCGTGGATGCATACTGTGCCTACATACATCCTTACATACATGTAACTACAGTATGTAGGTACATATCGGCGGAAACCTTCAGAGTGAAGAGTAGAGAGAGTCAGAGACGTGCGATCCTGCACAGTGTAGTATTTCTTGGGGAGCATCCGACTTAGTCCCAGTATCATTTATAAGAATGAATCAAACTGCAATCCTTTAACCCAATCCCAGTCGTCCATGGCACCTTCGCCATCTTGGCATCGCAACTCCGGCTTTCTTAGGCTTTACTCCATTTGTCTTCGTGTAGCGCTCTCGTTCGATGGTCAGTACGTGCTGGTTGAAGCTGTGAGGGCGGAAAAAGTAAGACTGTCACAGACAATGAGGGGTGTCTTTGGGGGATATTGTCAGGCAGTCCCGGATCCCCAAAAAATTTGGCGACGTGCGCCTCGATCACGCTATCCACGAGTTGCCCAGTCGTGACTCGTGACTCGTGCGTCAGAGTTGAAAGAGCGTCTCGCCTCCTTGGTAAGGAAACAATCGGCTCTATGAATATCTGTTCTTCCGATTATATTCCGATGAACCCTTGCAGTGATACTGGCCGTTCAATCTCGTCTCAAGTTGCAGTCATGAGCTGAACTTGGCATTGTGACGTCGTATACAAGTCATTGACCAGGCAAATCTCATTTGATAACTGTTCGGTGCTGCTTGCCGCTGATTACTCCATCCATCCGTCTTGACCGATGGATGTCACCTCAGGTATCTTGATTCTTTCTTGATGCTACAATGCAGATCACAATCTCGTTTATTGGATTCGCAGCTTTTTGAGGTTCTCGTTGCGTTGTTCGAGGCCATGTTCTTTCCGCCACGCTGTTCATCTTCGAGTCGTGGTTTGGGAGAGGTGGTATCACTCGTCGAAAGACTGCATCATACACGTGGTGAGAAAAGATAAAATCAGACGTCAAAATGCAAGCTGGCAAACTGCGATATATTGTAACGCAACGCAACGCAAACTTTTGCGTCCTCGTACATAGTACCTTAGGTACCTAATGTACACATCGCAGATCAGATTGTGGCGGTGCACAGCCTCATCGGCAAGGGTTGCGTCACTCCATGTGGCGTCTCCGCAGACCACGCATCCGTCGTCTCCCGAGTCCCGACTCCCATCGAGTCGGCGAGGCCGAACAATCAAAGAAAGCGCAGTCCTTTCCATCGTCCATTTTTTTAAACAATCGCAATTCCCTCCATCTTCTTCCTACGAAACGAAAACTATCCCTTCAGCCAAAATGTCAAACCGAGCCCTCGCCCGTGACACCCAACTCGAATTCCAAGCCCGCTTCCAGGCTAAACAAGCCCGTCGCGAGGCCCAAAAGGCCGCGAAGCAGGACCCCATCCTCAAGAAACAGATCCAGGAGCTCCTCAAGAAGGGCGAAACCCAAAAGGCTTATCAAAAGGCCAAGATGCTTCTCAGCAAGCAGGCCCTCGCCTCGCAGATGGACCAGGTCGCCGACATGGCGGAGCTGAGCGCCGCGCAGATTCAAGCCAATAATGCGATGAACCGCATGACGCACATGATGGCGCAGAGCTCAAAAGTCATGAGTGTGGCGCAGAAGAATGCTACGCCGGCAAAGGTATATCTTGTCCTGTCTTTCTTCTCTTTCCATGCGTTTCATTTGGGAGGCGGGAAGGAGTGGATGGGGATGAAAGATGAAGATGACCAAGTCCTTACGCACCCAAAGTCTCGTGGTCCGGAAGTCCTACTAACGACTGTGTGAATGAAATAGAGCCTCGGCGTCCTGGAAACATTCAAAGAGCAAAACGAGGAATACTCCATGACGAACGCCATTTACCAAGATGCGTTTTCGCAATCCACATCCGCGCAGGTTCCCGAGGATGCCGTCCACGAGTTACTAGGCAAGCTGGCGGACGATGCGGGCATCGAGCTCAAGGCACAACTGAACCAGGCCACGCCGGCGGATCCGGAGCCTCAGAATAAGAACGATGTATCTCTGCAGGAGGATGAGCTGCTGCAGCAGAGGTTGCGGGCTTTGCGGGCATAGCAGCATCGAGTTCTGCAGTTTGGTTTAGAGAGCGTTGTGTAGATGAAGTATCAAAGACAAGGGCAGGGAAATAGTGACATTGCTTGGCGTTGGGAGTTCTGGTTCGATTATATCGAGTAGAAATATGTATGGGAATGGAAGTTGAAAGCTGGGCTTTTAAATCCGTTCAAGGCGCATACCGGCGGTTTTTGCACGCCGATTTCTGGTGCATCATGTCAAGTCCCGATTGATATATATATATATATATGTGTGTTGTTTATGAGGCAACTCTCGCGTTGATAGATTACTCCCGCCCATCATGAACTCAGTTTTGTAAAGACACTAATCACATGTATAAACTCGCCACGGCCGTAATGTCCCTCTTGATCAGCTCCTGCGCCTCCTGCATCTTAGCATACAACTCCGGGTCACCCACAATCCTCGCCGCATTCTTCACTTCCCTGCACACCTCATCCAGTCTGGTAATCGTCCGCACAATCGTCCCCTCCAAGACATCAGTTAGGCCCGTAATGTTCTTGAAGCTCATGCCCCGTGCCCATTCATACACCACCTCCATGAGGCCGAAGCGAGGTTTGCTGGCAAAGTCATTCGAATCGTCTGCCGACTGGATCACCTGCAGCCTCGTCTGGACATCATTCACCTTTTCCGAAATTGCAATGATTGTGTCGCGGCCCTTTTCGAGATTGCCCGTCAGAGTAGGTTCCACGAGGGTCTTTTCTTGGAATACAAAGGCAGACAGGAGGGCGGCTATCTCAGCGGGCTCGAATTCGGCGAGTACATTGTCGAGGATGAGTTCGGTGAGAACGAGCTCATCGCCTGAGTGGACTTCGCATGCTACTTTTCCCTTGAGCTGAATGCGCGTGGCGGAGTCGATGAATTCAAGTTCTTTGAGGACTTGAATGCGCTGTTCATAGTCGGGGAGGAGCTGGAGGTTCTGATCCGAAAGGGACTGCTTGAGCTGAGAGATGTGTTCTTTTATGAGCCATTCGTCGTGGCACATGGCAAACTGGAAACGAGAATCACGCGTTAGCTTTTGAAGGGTTCATAGTGTGGCGAATTACGGCTTGGGTGGAGAGATAAAGGCGGTTCTTACGTGTTTTAAGAAATTGGGACACTTGAACGAGGGCGATTCCGTCACCATCTTGATCGATTGTTTTCTCTTCTCCATGATTTCTTGCAGCGCCAGGCTCTTGACTTTGCTCAAGTCCAGCTCATCCCAGCGGCCATCCCAGCTGGAGCAAATGTCTTGTAGTTGCTCCACGGCTTTTTGGGCTTCCTCGCCGCCTTTGAAGATCTCCGGAAGCGTGCCCTTGACAACCCACTTAGTCAGGCATTCCACGTCACTAAGGGGCACAAAAAGATTCTTGGTGTGTATGTGTTTCTTGCTTTGGGGCAGCTTATGCAGATATTTTCTGGTGGCAGGGATAAAGGGCAGCTGGTCCGTTCCATCTCGGCCGTCGCGCGTAGACTTGATGGCACATATGCGCAACACTGGCTCTTCCAGGGAAAACCGCGGGTTCGTTCTTTGGTTTAACATGAGTCCTACTGTGCGAACGCCCTCGTAATTAAACACGACAAGTCGCTGCTCAACAAACATGTTTCGTCCGATGGGTATACGTAAGAGCCCCTTGTATAGCTCGAAGGTAAGCTGTTTATAGTCTTGCGCAGCCTGGTGGCATTCGTCCATAGCGACGTCACAGACTTTGCATGCCTCTCGCTTCACCTTGGCGAGATCAGCCTGTGCGACCTTCACGTCTTTTTCGTGCTCAGGGAGGAGCTGCTGGGTCGCGTGCTCTGAGAAGCTGCGCTTGATCATCTCTTCTATCTTCAGAGCCTCGACACGGAGAAGGTTGAGAATCATGTTGTACGTAAGTCGAAATTGCGATCGCAATTTAGACGGCTCTCCTTGTATCATGTTGCGCAACTCGCCGGCCGGCGGTGCGTCATCGGAGCCACCTGGAGGAACAATGATGACAGATCCGACAGTATCAAGCCCGCGACGCCCAGCTCGGCCTGCCATCTGAGTGTATTCGCCGGGCAGCAGATTTCGGAACGAGTGACCATCGTGCTTGCGATAGCCCGAGAAGACAACTGTTCTGGTTGGCAGATTGAGACCCATGGCAAACGTCTCCGTCGCAAAAAGCACCTTGACAAGAGTCTGGGCAAAGAGGATCTCCACTAACTCTTTGACAATAGGCAGCAATCCGCCGTGATGAACTGCAATGCCTCGACTCAGAAGTTCTCTCAGTCGGACAATCTGAGGCAATGATCTGTCTTCTGGCTTTAACCTCGCAATCGATTTCTCAATAATCATGTGAATATGACTCTTCTCTTGAGCGGTGCAGAAATCCTGGTTGCTCAGCGCATCCGCGTTTTCCTCGCACCGTTTCTTGGAGAAGACGAAGATACAGGCCGGTAGCAAGGTCTTCTTCCTCAAAAATTGCACAAGATGAACCCACAAGTTCTTGTCCTGAGCAGCAGAGGTCATACCTCCGGCACGTCCACCACGTCCCATATGGCCCGGAGCATGGCTGGCTCGAGGTGGCCCTCCACGACCTCGCTGCTGATTGCCAGCGCCGCCCCGTTGGCCACCTCCTCGTCCACCTCGTTGTTGTTGAGGACCTCCTCGCTGGGCGCCGCCACGAGAATTTCCACCTCGCGTGGCCATTGCAGTCTGTGATGGCGCCGACTTTTCTTTCCCGCGAGCTGCGGAGTTCGCCGCCTTCCAGCCGGTTTCGAGGAACTTCTTGTCTGAGTCCACAATCATATGGACATCCTTGCCCGCCCAAAGGTAATGCTCCAGGGGTACCGGTCGTTTCGAGGTCGAGATGACGTAAATATCCTTTTGTTTCGTTCGTCCAACCCATGACGCAAATTCGTGAGTATTCGGTACTGTGGCTGAGAGCAGAATGAGCGACACATGTGCCGGTAACATGATGATCACCTCCTCCCAGACCACCCCTCTCTCGTAGTCATTCACGTAGTGAACCTCATCAAAGATAACAAACTCAACATCGCGTATCAAATCGGCTCCTCGGTAAAGCATACTTCGCAAGATCTCCGTCGTCATGATCAGACAGCTAGCCTCAGGATTGATTTGCACATCTCCCGTAAGAATACCGACCTCGTCGAATGTCTGTCGGAAGTCGCGAAACTTTTGATTACTCAGAGCCTTGATCGGAGAGGTGTAGATAGCCTTAGTCATGTGCTTTGCCGCCAACGCAATGGCATACTCGGCCACAACCGTCTTGCCTGCTGATGTGTGAGCAGCGACGAACACCGAGTCGCCGTTTTCCAGATGATATACAGCTTCTTTCTGGAAGGTGTCGAGCTCAAAAGGCCACTCTCTCGCCATGTCGGGCACCAGCTCTCGAAAGTTCGGCATCCCTTGCCTTATATCCACCATGTGAGCCCATTCTCGTCCAGCCTTGCGAGCACTCGATGCTGCTAACACGCCATGGGGTTCCAGAGCAGGAAACTCAATAGGCAGTATATCGTCAATCTCATCACTGTCACTATCAGCACCTTCGGCGACATCCCCAGACTCGCCGTCTGCTAACTCGCCGTCTGCCGGTTCTGCGTCTGAATCATGCGCCTCGCCTGCATCTGCCGGTTCATCCCCCAGCACTTCTTGAACCGCGTCAGCAGCCTCCTGCTCCACCGTGCTCTTCTTTTTGCTGAATTCAATGCCACGACTCATACCAGGCGCTATCTGCAGCAACCCGCCCTCACCCACTTCAATCACCCTGTCGAGCCTGCTTGCCTTGGCTCCGTTTTCAGGCGCTCCGCCCGCATGGATCTGATCTTCCAGCGCAGCAGTAGCCTCGATACTGTCCAAGCCTCCAGGAGCAAAAGGAAAAAAGCCAGCAGCTCCACGGACAAAATCTACCCGGTTAGCAGGCTTTCGAAGCAGACTTGTCGAAGTCTTTGCTGTGGCGCTATTTGAAGGAAGCGTCACGTTCCTGTAGCCAGTCACCCTGCCTTCGAGGCCATGGCGAATGAATCTTGTGACGGTGCGAGTTTGAGGAGGTGCAATCTTGAACAGAGAAGTATAGTCGGTCTCAAAGTCCCATCGCTGCTGTAGTCGGTTCAGCCACTCGGTGGAAAACTCGCGTGACGGGGTGAGATACTTGGCCTCCAACTGGCGCTTGAGAACTTCGGGATCTTGACTCAATTTCTTCACAGATCTTGAGCTCGTGTTTCCATCATCTTCCTGCGCCAGTAGAAGAGCATCGATTCCGGCCATGCTGAGGGTGATCTGCCTTTTGACAAAGTGGAAGTCGTTGATTTCAGTTCAGATGACGGATCACACACATCGTCACACACTTGTGTTTGGACTTCTGGAGAAACGCCCCACAATTTTGGGGCGGAAGTGGGGTGAATGACGAAGGGATAAGTCGATCCGCGCTGGAAAATGCCCATGCTATCATACTCCGTACTCCGTAGGCCATAACATGGCTTCTTCATGATGCGCCGCTAGGTACGCGGTACACCAGATCCTGGAATTGGCAACTGAAACAGCTGGCAAGGTAGAGGTTGTGAATGCATCAGCATCGCGGTATAAATTTACAATTACAAGTCCCTCAGTCCCCGATCCCTATCCATCTATCGAAAAAAAGAAGATATTTGAAGTGCGCTGAAAAGCTATCCCACCCTTCTCAAAGCATATTGATTACTATGATGCTGCGCCTCCTCCAACCCTCAACAGCCCAATTTCTCTCGATTATTCCCTCATGCGGACCCAGACATCATGGTTTTCCTCATTCGCTGCATGCACGGCTGTCAGAACAAAGCATCCGGTGTGAAAATACATTCTTCATGCGCGCAGCATCTTGGCGGCGAAATCTTCAATGACTTTCTCGGTCGGGAAGCTCATCTCCTCGAGCCCCTGGGCGTAAGGCGTGGGGACATCGGCACCAGTGACACGCTGAGCGGGGGCGTGAAGGTAGTCGAAAGCATACTCCATGGTGAGAGCAAGGATCTCGGCTCCGACTCCGTAATGAGGGAAGCCGGACTCGACGGACAGCAGGTGGCCGGTCTTTTTAACAGACGCAACAATGGATTCGATATCGAGAGGTTTGACGGATCGCAAGTTGATAACTTCGGCCTCGATGCCATAGTTCTTCTTCAGATTCTCGGCGGCAGTCAGGGACTGGCCGACACATCGAGACAGCGTAACAATGGTCAAGTCCTTGCCAGAGCGCTCAACCTTGGCCTTGCCGAAAGGAAGGACGAAGTCGCTCTTCTGGGCAGCCTCGGACATGGGGAAAGATTGACCGTACATCAGCTCATTCTCGAGGACGATGACGGGGTTAGGGTCACGAATGGCAGCCTTCATCAGGCCCTTGGCGTCTTCGGCACTCCATGGAGAGACGACCTTGAGGCCAGGTACGCTGCCGTACCAGGCAGAGTAATCTTGGGAGTGCTGAGCACCAACACCAGCGGCAAAACCGTTGGGGCCACGGAATGTGATGTTGCAGGGCTGAATGCCACCAGACATGTAGAGCGTCTTGCCGGCAGAGTTGACGATCTGGTCGATAGCTTGCATGGCGAAATTCCACGTCATGAACTCGCACTATTGCACGTCAATATTGTCAGTGAGATCGCAAAAAGATAGAAGGAACAGGTTGCCTGTGTCATTAGAGCCGCGGTGACAGTGAAGTCACGAGCAGCCACCTGCGAACCAGATAGCACTTACGACAGGGTGCAGACCGCTCAAAGCAGCACCAATGGCAAGACCACAGAAGCCAGACTCGGTAATGGGAGTGTCGATAACGCGCTTCTCCCCGAAGCGGTCCAATAGGCCCTTGGTGACCTTGTAGGCGCCATTGTATTGAGCAACTTCCTCTCCCAGGACAAACACCTTGGGATTCGCCTCGAGCTCCTCAGCAAGAGCCTCGTTGAGGGCCTCACGGACGGTATACTCCTTGACACCAGACCCCTCTGCGTATTTCCTGCTCTGCTGGGCGCCAAAGAAGACGGGTGTGGTCATGGCTCGAGGGGCCTGTGTGAAAGCAGAAGCGGCGGGAGCCTTGATGGCAGTGGCTCGGCTCGAGAGCGCCAGTCGCGCGGCAGGTCGAAGAAGTCGAGACATGACGACTTGTGATATGTGGGATTCGAGATTTGTTGAGGTTCGACACGAGGAAGGGGCGACAGAGTAACGGAGCAGTGCGAGTCGGGCCGCCAATGCAGTTCGTCGCAATTATAAATTGGGCGGACGCGAACTGGTCAGCGTAGGAGGGCGGAGAGGCAACGCTGAGCTGGTTCAAGAGTAGGAAAGTATGAGGGTGTCTCGAATGAACGACGATGGCTTCGACGGAGCTGAGTCGAGGGAATTTGCTTTCCGGAACACGGCGAAACCAGCTTCCTGGTTGGTGCGCGCCCCAGTTAGTGACTTTATTTAGTGGATGCAACTTCCTGCGACCACTGAGCAGACCAAGATTTTCATTTTTTCCATTGGGGCTGGCCGTATTGGGTTTGGTGCTGGCAGGTCTTGGTTTTTGATTGGCTGGCTGTATTCTCCCCTTAAGGTCTTCCAGATTACTTCGTACGGAGTACTCTTCCAGCGGCCACCGAACCGCCGATGGAAGCGGCAATCTGTTGGGGCCACCAGACGTTGACGATATCACACATCGGGTAGAGACGGAGATAGAATACCTAATGATGAGTGAGCGACTTCACGGAGCGACTTCGACTTAGCGCTGTCTACGATCACTACAATTCGACCAACTCTAGACAAACGCTTTATGCTGACATCTACTTGCACATTTAATCCATTCTCGGACTCTGATTCGATCCCAGGCCCATCCATCATTTGCTTCATCGGACCTGAGATGCCTCAAGCGCTCACGTTCGGGCGCCAACACTTGCGACATCTCACAAACGAGAAACTCAAGTTGCCCTGCAGCTGATGCCGAAGCTATCTCGATAGTGAGTTGACTTTTCTCAAGTCTCCTCTTGACAGCAAATCTAAATGGCCGAGCTCGACGGCAGAGGCAGGCTGATGAGAACTCTTGAGCTGAAAGAGCAAATCGCAGCATGCTATCCTGCACGACAAGTATATTCGTCCATATACTTAACCTTCGAGCAGATCACCGCCCTTCTTATGCGATCAGTTAATCCTGCCTGTGTCAATCTGCTCCATGTCTGGATTTCAGCTTGCTTCGTGACCAAGATCGTATGAATAACCCATCTCTTCGCACTGACCCAGCCACTGCTCGTCGCCAGCGGCGTCGGCAGACAACTCTGTACGATAGTACACCGAACGATCGGCTGTGGCGTTCGCATTGCCTGGAACAAGGCAAGGTACATATCGAGTTCGCAAACCCCATCCGGGCATCAAATCAGCGTCCACAGATGAAGAAAATGATTTGGAAAACGAAGAAACAACAAAGGAGATAGGCGCCGGAACTTTTAACTCCGTCCCTGTCTACGGCGGCGGCGGCGTCCGATGGTCAAGATAGTGGGTTGATGCACGCAGGCAAGATGGAGGTAGAAAGAAGTTCACTACGCTGTTTGAGACTCGGATTTTTGAGTTGCAGCGGGTTTGTTGAGGCTGGAGAGTGGGAGATGAACTTGTCCGCCGTGAAAAGGAGAGCTCGCGCATCTTTTCATTAACCCTTCAAGGACTAGACGCATACGGATGTATCCCGAGATATTCCCCTGAAAATGCCGTGTCATTGTCTCCTGCAATCCTTTTGTCGACGCGGAACGGCAACCACTGTCTTTGCTTGGTGAGAGTCAGAACAGCGCGTCGGGCGAATCAGCTGCTACATCCAGGTCGCCGAGCTCTCGGTCAGGTTCATCGGCACGGAGTATGTAGCTGTCGGGAGATTCGAAGCACCTACCTGTGCGGCAAAAGGCGCGCAAGATGACGTCATCGAAGCCGCCCTTCAGGTGTCCGTGGGAGTTTTGGCGACTGACGGAAACACGTTGGATGGGATTGACTCGACATCGCTGCATTGACTCTACGCAGCCGATAATAGCTCGTCTGAAGGTATTAAAGATCTCATACGAGACAAAAGTCAGACGAACGAGTATACAACAGGACCAGCCCTTTTTCGATTCACGGCTATCGCTTTCGGCACCTTTTTCACCTCGCCTATAAGACGCTGGTTCTACCCGACGTGTAAAGTGGACGCGCTTCATCCACGCTGTGCCCTCGGCGTCGAAAACATAGTCTGGGTAATCAATCTGGCTAGTGTCGATCCCATCATTGCCTGGTCGGAGGAGCGGTGCGGCAGGTTAAATTCACCTTATCCTTCGAGGAGGGAATTGGAGCGAACGGTTCCTTTTGAGAGTGAGGTCCGGCAGAAGAACTTGCCCATTGGCAAGTTACGACACGAGGTCATCATGTTGAACAGCGACCGGATCAAAGCTTTGAGCTATCTTAAGAGGACTAAACCAGAAGACAATGTTGACAGGTGTGTTTCCTTCTCTTCGTCTCTCCCAATTCAAGTCATTGTTTGTCTCGTCCAGAACGAGACATCACGGTCCGAGTGGCCAGGTCGGTAGGGAATAACGGGGGCCGCAATGGGGCCGCAACGAAGGTTAATTTCAGTCATTAAAACAATACAATCAGGAAGTTGATGGAGGGATGTGAGATGATGCTTCGGGACGACGGGACCGGCGCGACTGAGGGTATCAACTCGCACAGGAATGGATGTGCGGAGCAAGAGATCAAGTCGCAGCTGGCGCAGAATAGGAAGGCCATGAAACTCAAGTTTACGTTATGCACGAGTCACATGATCACTATACACGACCATGTGCTGCCTCGGGCAGGAGTAATTCCACTCACGACGTAGGCCATCACCATAGAGCACATACTTCATATGGGTGTTGATGCGCTAATCGACGGCGTTAGAGCGTTGTACCGTGTACGACACTGATGCAGATTACCTGAGTTGGAAGCGCTCAACCCGTCAATGCGTAACGTGATACCAAGATTGCCAAAACAATCACCAATGGGAAGCGTGTTGTTACGGATCCACGCTATTATTGGATCCTCCACACATGTACATATAGATTGCCCTCCTGGCACACACACCCTTCTCTCCTTTTCTTTCCTCTTCATGCTTGTCAAAGATAGAATATATTGAGAGCCTGTTTGAACTTCTGTTCACAGCCTTTTCGTGACAGGTGTGGCCTCGTAAAGTGATTGTACAAAAGACAGAGAACCATACACCCAGCACGGCACCTCTTCAGGATCACTGCGCAAACTTTGCGAGCCTCGCCAACCTAGACAAGTTGGTCATCGCGATTGCAAGGTCCGACAAAGATGCCCAACCAAAGTCCCCTCAAGATTCTCATTGCAGGCGCTGGCATCGCCGGCCCATCTCTAGCTTTCTGGCTCCAACGCCTCGGCCACTCTGTCACCATCATTGAGCGATGGAGTTCTCTCCGGACAGGTGGCCAGCAGCTCGACATTCGAGGCCAGGGCATCGAAGCCATTGAGCGAATGGGCATTATCCAAGACGTACGCCGACACGTCGTGGACGAAGCAGGTGTCGACATCGTCGACCATAACGGCGAATCCCTCATCTTCTTCCCGCGCTATGAGGCCGGCAGCAAACACCAAGCAGTTTCGAGTGAATACGAAATCATGCGAGGCGACTTGTGCCAGATCCTTTATGATAGAACAAAGGATAAAGTCGTTTACAAGTTCGGCCTGTCAGTCCAGGAATTTGAGCACAAAGGCCATGCAGTGAGCGTGACCCTTTCAGATGGCAGTACCGCAGACTGCGACCTTCTCGTGGGAGCTGACGGCCAAAGTTCGCGTATTAGACGGGCTCTGAATAAGGATGTGGGGGGCGATGAACAGTTCATTCAGTCAACCGGCGTGTTTACCTGCTACTATAGCATCAAGAGACAGGCCGAGGACAAGAATCGCGCAACGTGCTGTTTTGAAACCGGCCAGCGCTGCCTCATAACTAGATGGCATACGCCTCATCTCGGGCAGGTGTACCTTATGACCATGGCGCCCGGTCATCAGGCAGAGATGAAGGCAGCGTTAGCGAAGGATGTGACAGCGCAAAAGGACACCTTTACAGACATGTTCAGAACAGCTCGATACAAGCAGACCAGTCGGTTACTCGACGCCATGAAGACGACAGACGATTTCTACGCCAACGAAGTCGTTCATGTTCTGAATAATGCTTGGTCAAAGGGTCGGGTTGTCCTCCTTGGAGACGCGGCGTTTTGTCCTTCTTCCATGTCTGGCAAGGGCACTTCAGCTGCCATGGTGGGCGCATACGTCCTTGCAGGGGAGATTGCGAGGTGCAGCGGCGGTGGCTGTGATGTTGAAGCCGCTCTTGCCAGATACAGTACCACGCTGCATCCTTATATCGACCAGATGCCAAAGTCGAATCCGGGGCTTGCGTGGATGATCCCCAAATCCAGGACTAGACTCAAGGCGCTGAATCTTGCTCTCCGCCTAGCCAGCAAATGTAATGTACCGAAGCTAGTCCAGAGGTTTACCGCGCCCGACAAGGACGAATGGGTGATGCCGTGGTATGAAGAGTTGCATGTTGGAGAAGAAGCGGTGTCAGTGGTTAATAAGTGAGAAATTAGAATGCATTGGCAAGCGCAGGCAAGCCCCTTAATTTGCTTAGAATTCTTATGGCCTTCGGCGTTCCGTGTGCACCGGGTTCTTCGAAACTAAGATCACGTTCTTTACCGTTGTGTGTTGTAGATCTTTTCGTACGGCAAAATTCTGCCGTCGCAGCGCTGCATGGACCATTTGCGATGACCAGTGACGATGATATTACTCAATGCTCAAACAAACGAGTCTTTCAGGACCTTGAAGATACGAAATTGCTTACAGGACATTCCATATCCCCTGTATCTTCCCCAAGAACGTGACCGAGAATCACAAGCCAGCGACGCTATTCAGACGGGTCAAATCGAGGCAGTCTTCATTCGAAAGCATCTCAAGGGTGCGTGCAGATCTGATTGCAGATCTGATTGCGAATTTAGCATAAATATCAATGAGAACATTCTACCTGCTGCACAGGCCGTTGAAAATCGCAAAAGATGGTAAGTTGCCGAAGATGGCAAGCCGGGAATGATCAAGAGCTCGTAACTCGTTTGAGTGCAGGAGCGACTACCGACAGGCATCAGATGTTGAGCGACACAGCAAGCTGCGAGACGTTCTCGCCAGCCATGCATGGCAACATGAACAAAAAGTTAAATAATTTCTCCCAGATGCAGCCTCAATCTTCACTTGGCTTTCGTTTCGAAGGATCGGAAGAGCTCTTTGTTGCCAAGGTAGCGAGGCTGAGCTCCGTGCCAACTGGTTTCCAGTGCCTATCGGATCATTCGGATGTCATCGGATGTGCGAAGCTGGAGACTTTCGTCATTCTGCATATATCAGGGATAAAACTGTTTCTGTTACGTATCATTCGCGCAAAAAAGCACAAAGTGGCGAATGCGATATTATGGGAAATACCCGATGAAGATTACGCACAGGCTCACAGCCCAGACGAATACATACTGTACATGGAGGAAGCGAAAAGGTTCGAAGTGGTATGCCGCATACCGCATGCCGCATGCCGCATGCCCCCCACGCAGCCCCTCTTGTTCTTGCCTTTTCCTACGGTACCTACTACTACATACCGATGTACAAGTCTACCTGTACGGAGTACGGAGTACATAGGTACAGAGTGCATATGTATGTACCTCTCGGTTTTCGTACGTTTCTTGCGGCGGTGAGTATTTTTCCTTATCCGTGACTCAAAGTCAAGAGTCAAACGAGGCACGTCCTACACGCCACAGCCCGGGCCTACGGACTCCGGAGTAGGATTCCGGAAGAACGAGATGGCTGCGTACCTGTGCTCCGTACGTCTGTAAATTGTAATACGGTATGGTGGCTTGCGGCCCGGCGGGAGCGGGCGGCGCGGCCAGAAGACGGTGGTATGTACATAATAATGCAGTACGGAGTAATACAGAGACAGAAATGGCATACCTACACGCATGGTCAATCTAGGTACATACCTATGTACGTATCTACAGTACATTCAAGTCGCTCACAAGTCGTCCTAACGCCAGCGTCGCATCACTCCTACGTTGTATCTGCATCTTGATAAGTTCTCACCGCGGCGCCAAGACGTCCGGTCGCATCAGATGGATGTATCTGCAGATCAGGAGTAAGGTGGATCCCGTCTGGAAACTGACTTGACCAGGGATTGTCCTCCTCGTTACCTGTGCCCTCGTGGTAGGGGTCATGGGCGAGGCCGTCACCAGATCCTGTCCGATCCTGTCATGAATGAGCCAGTGAAACGCCGGGATCCATGCCAGTGACTGGAACGGCCGTGACGTCGCCGCTACAATCCACAAGCAAACTTTGAAACAGTGTCATAGTACTTCTTCGAGCGCGATCCCCTGTCCATGAGAAAGTATTCCTCAACCTGAGCTATATCTCTCTTCGCCGCCCAAGCAGCCAGACTTCGCAACGGTCACTCAACGCGCGTACCTATAATAATTGTCGACCCCCTGCGCTCTGTCGGTTCAACTCTCGCTCGCCTTCTTTGAGTGATGATCCCGAATTCATCGACTCTATAAACAAAATGCGAACCAAGACAGGTCTTGACGTGGCGACGCTAGTGCTTGGAACGCTGAGTACAGCAGCTGCGTGGAAGAGGGGCACACCGAAGGCAGATCCAGCTAAGGCGTCTGAAGTCAAAAAAGCGTTCCGGACAGCTTGGGATGGATACTATGAGTTTACGTTTCCGCATGATACCTTGATGCCTGTTAGTGCGGGAATCGCTGATGACAGGTAAGGCCTCTCATTGACTGCTCTGCTCGTTGCTTGCCGAGACGAGGAAATGGCCTGCGATGGAATCCGAGGATTTCAAGTTATTCGCGGAACATTCGGGAGAAAAGCAGAAAGAACAGAAAGGCTTGTGAGAAAATCTTACTGATGGGTACTGGGCAGAAATTCCTGGGGTGCGACCGCGGTCGATGCCCTCAGCACCGCCATCATCATGGAGGAAGCCAAGACGGTCGACCAAATCCTCTCATACATTCCGACAATTGACTTTACCACCACCATCGAGGTCAACTCATCAATTTCGCTTTTCGAAACCAATATTCGATATCTAGGCGGGCTCATGTCCGGTACGCTCCCTCGTTTCCCTCATACTCCTTTACTCTCTCACTTGCACATTGTTTTCAGGTGAAAGAAGACGCGCAAGTATAGCTAACGAAGCTGGACAGGCTACGACCTCTTGAAAGGCCCCTTTAGGAGGCTCGTGCACGACTACAATTCCAAAAACGTAGACGCTCTTCTCCGGCAGGCCAAAACACTCGCCGACGGTCTCAGCGTTGCTTTCGACACACCGACTGGGATCCCCATCAACACCGTCTTTTTTAATCCTACTCGACGAGCGAACGTTTCAGAGGATACCAATGGCCCTGCTGGTTTCGGCACACTCGTGCTCGAATGGACTCGTCTCAGTGATCTCACTGGCAACAAGACCTATGCTGAGCTGGCCCAAAGGGCGCAAAAGTACCTCGTTGACCCTACGGGCGTGCCTCAGGGATATCCTGGCTTGGTCGGGATTACTGTCAACATCACCACCGGCCAATTCACGGACAACCGTGGCCACTGGGGTGGTGGCGTCGACAGCTACTACGAGTACCTCATAAAGATGTACTTGTATGATCCGAAAGAGTTTGGCCATTACAAAGACCGCTGGGTCGAGGTTGCTAATTCGACCATGGAGCACCTCGTCTCACATCCAAGCTCGCGACATGACATTACGTTCCTGGCCGGATATAATGACACAAGGACCATTCCATCATCTCAGCACCGTAAGTCTCAAAGATGGGGCAAGAAATTGCCTCCCTCTAGAATCTCGTCGACTTGATCGAATGGTCAAAATAACTAATTATCCATTGTCAGTGGCGTCCTTTGCCGGCGGAAACTTCATCCTAGGCGGCGTTCTACTCAACGAGGCCAAGTACATAGATTTTGGCGTCACACTTACCGAATCCTACTACGAGACCTACGTCCAAACAGCCAGCAAAATCGGTCCCGAAGTATTTCGCTGGATCCCGGCCGGAAATGATACCGCTCCGCCCGCAGAGGACGCAGCCTTCTACGCCAAGGCCGGCTTCTGGGCCACTTACAAGGACTACGTGCTCCGGCCCGAAACACTGGAAAGTCTGTACTATGCGTATCGTATGACCGGCGACAAGATGTACCAAACAATGGCCTGGAATGCCTTTACCGCGATTCGGGATCGCTGCCGCGCCGGGGTGGCCTTTTCGGGCCTGTCCGACGTGACTCTCCCGGATGGAGGGCAAAAGGACGATTACCAGGAGAGTTTCTTCCTTGCGGAGACTCTCAAGTACGCGTATCTGATCTTCGCCGAGGAGTCCGACGTGCAGTTTCAGGGGAGAAGGAATAATAAGTTTGTGTTCAATACGGAGGCGCACCCTTTCCGCATAAGGACGTGAAGCGCAGGAGAGGGACGATAGGGAATGTATGTAAGGGTGAATTTACCCGTTCGTGAACCGCTGCAGATGTTAGAGATACCAACTATACACGTGACTTGTCACCCGTAAATAACTGTGAAAAAAATCGGAGTGTGTACGGAGTACGTACGTGTACGGTGTCACGTGTGGCAAAAGTAAGCCCCTCGACCCACTCATCATAATTGGAAACGACAAAAGTTTCAAGCCATCAACGATTCAACAGTCCTCTACCTAGACACAATAGCTGAAGCAGGCTTCCTTGATATCGTCTGTATGTTATATGTACAGCAGCACCCTTCTGACATAACTAACGAGGCATCACTAGACGTCACTGATCGATGATTTCGACACAACCGTCTGCTTCCGAGTACCCGACTTTTACAGTCTCGAGCACCGGCAGCCTTCCTTACTGGAGTGCTGAACCTAACGCGTATAAGGGACCGAAATCATGATGCCGTTGAGGCTCCTTGTTCGCAGGAAAACAGGTTTTTGTGAGGGTAGAAAGCAGAGGCCGGCTATGGCAGTGTTTCGAATCTTTCGACGAGAGCATCAATGGCAGAAAGGCGTGGTCTTGATTGACTTGATGAAGATTCTGAAGATGATGAACTTCATATAACTAGAGCTCTACATGAGGCGCACTGATGATCTCAATAAGGTCCTCCTTTTTCCCCAACAAGTAGGAAGATTGACCTTGTTGGTTGAGATCATCGATGTGCATCATGTATAGCTGTATTTATAGGTATTTATAGTATCATCTTCAGAATCTTCATCTTGCCAATAAAAGGCCACGCCTTCTTGCCATAGACGCTCTCGTCAAACCGTATAGCCGAAATACGATTTCCTCGACCTTCATCGTGGTGTCTTCCGCAGCCTTCCATCGGGTGAAGTCGATCTCCGAGGCAGGTACATCCTTGATCCGAATAAGATCATCTTGCGATCCGTCCGCCCGTATGGCAATAACACAATCCATGAAGGCCTTGGATGCGAGGGACGGTCTAGATGCGAGCCTTCAGGTCGCCGCTGCTACCGTGTAGTCATCACTCGCTTCTGACTGACAGTCCACTTCTTTCCCGGGTGTCTAGCCTCTCAATCCGCCACGTACTCTTCTGTTGCTTCGCTCCGCATACCCTTGGCAGGTTTGTTGATTGCGGTGTCAAGAGGCTGCGAGAGGCTTGTGCAGCCGGGAGGGATCATCGCGGTGATGACTCCTAGCTCTCGTAGCTTTGCCTTGATGGCCGGAGTCTTGTGGAAAGCGACTACGTCCATAATCAGAAGATACTTCTTGGATCCGATAGTAAGCGGGACATATTCTTCATCAATCCACCCAAGGGATAGTTCCTCATTGTTTTAGGCAGTTAATTTGCACTCGACTGTCATCTCTGTCGAACAGAAATGGCTCTCTTCCTCCAGTGTCTTATCATTAGAAACTCCACGGATATTATCTTCGACTTAAGGCGTTGAACTTCACCGCCGAAGATGTATAGCACAAGGGTAGCTTGACGCTTGTCCCAGCCGCTGCGGTCTTTTGTCCCTCTCTCTCGTAGGTGTGGCCGTTGAATTACTCGAACGGAGGCGGGGTCTTGTCCGTGTTTATCATGTTCCTGGGGTGAATTCCGCAAGATAACGAGTTTATACGCTCTTCGATCGACATCACTTGCCGAGATCTAGGTGCAGCAGTCTTGCGCCGAGTCTAGACACGGCGGACGAAGTGGGGGAAGCTGCACGCGGTTTCGCGATACTTTTCAGGCGATCTGGTTGCTTGCTCGGTGATCTTCCTTTATACGATAAGATGACGCGTCTTATCAAAGCAGGTGAACCATCCGTTAGAGAAGGTTAAGATAATGGCATGACTAGGATGCTGCTCCCTAAATATTTCTCAAGACATCCTCCTGAGCCAACCAGGCGTAACAGGCTTCTTCAATCTCCTAGCCTCACGAAAGCGAGCATATAGTTCCTTCTCAAGGTGATCCCATGACACAATATGGTCTACAACCTTCTTGAGCTTCTCGTTATCCCGTTTTAACCACCACGTCTGTATCGTGATCTTAGGGATCATGAACAGCGATGCAGCTTCCCACTGGAAGGGGCTACGGTAGTCACCTTCCATGCTCTTTCTGTTGTCCGGATCATGGGATGATAGACAAGAAACATCAAGACGACGTCTCTTTTGCGGGCCCAATAAGTGTTCGACGCATGTCATGGACTTCGGAGGTGTATAAAGTCGGTCAACAAGGCGCCGCTTCTTGGGAACTTTTTTGCGCTTGAGGAAAGGGGGAGGGGGGGTGGGCGTTGACCGTCGTAGGGGTTATCTGCGGTCTCTCCAAGCGGCGGCATCGTCAGAAACAGTACAGACGGCGGAGTAGGTACCTATGTACCTAGTGTTGCACAAAAGAATGGGCGCAGTCGTCTGGCCACTGTTTTGTGCTTTGTATACCCCTATATTTCCTGCGATACCTAAATACGTGTAAAACGGTGGACTTCAATGACTTCAATGCCATTCACTTCTTGTTATGTGCGGAGGAGCCAATGGTTGAATGGCATCGCCAGAGCACGGTTCGTTTGGGTAGCCTCGCCGATCTTCGAAAGCAGTCTCGTGCTCTTGTTACACTGACCCCTTCGGGCCTTTCTCCTGTTTCAAGGCGACAAACGTTACTCATAACTGTTGACTTGATGCAAGATGACTTCCATACGATCATTCTTTGGATGATAAATTCATATCTTATCTAACGTATCTATCTATGCCTCTTCTCATGGTCGGACCTTTTCCAGTACAGGGTACGGGAACGAGGCCTGGCGCACATCGTGACGGTTACCCCATGGGATCCTCCCGAAATACTTGCCACGATCTCAAATGAATCGGAGCAAGAAGCAGTCCTAATCAGACAACATGATTTAGTCGCAATTGTAATGCCTTGTTTGCCAGACCGGTCCTTCGCTCGTAAAGATGGACTCTCGGCGGACCGTAAAGGCTTCATATTGTGTAATAACGATAGACCGTCCATCAAGCAGGCAGTGATACGTCACGTGGCTTCGTGGTTTAGTGGTATAATTCTCGCTTAGGGTACACCCAAAGCATCGCTTGCGAGAGGTCCCGGGTTCGATCCCCGGCGAAGCCCTCCTTTTTCTTCTTTTGCTTGGTTCCCCTCCAGACGATTAGGTATCCCGAAAGGAATTGGATGGCAGGCAATCTTTGCTTTTTTTTTTCTCGCAAGAACGGGACTGGACAACCTTTCCTGAATTTTGTTGATGACAGTGTGCTCACGAGTCACTGCTGACTGTGCAAGAGCGGAATAGGTACCTATGTACACAAGACATTTGTATGCAGAACCCGGCAAGATGATGTTTTGCTTGTGGTGTCTAGAGCTCCATTGGAGCGCGAACCCAATCACGTTTTCCAGTGTTCAGCGATCTGACGACTTCATTGTCTTTGGTGTGATTTTTTCAGTTGCTTACACGTAGGCCTGCCGGAGACCGGGGAAGTTGTAGGCGAGAGAGTCGCTGTAACATACCTGTCTGTGACGGGCTCCCGGCCGGTAGCGTCCGGAGGTGCTTCCGGGCCGGGGCTACGAGAGCGCCGCGGGACATACCTAATTAGTAAAAGCTGAACTAATTTGCGACAATTACTGAAAGATGAGGAAGGAAAGCGAAGCTTTACACATACTAAGTACGGAGTAGTAGCGGCCTCCTTGCGACACGTGGCGGCACGCCCTTTGGAGTGGCCACTGGCTTTCTTTCTTCCTACCTAGGCACGTCGAAGAAGCAATTCCAGTACTGGTGGGCGATTCGCCCACCAGTATTGTCTTTCAGAGTTCATAATGAGGATTGGCGCGATATTGGACCAATCAAAGATGAGGAAAGCTTCCGTAGCTCAGTTGGTTAGAGCTTCGTACTAATAAACGTTAGTGATGCGGAGGCCGCAGGTTCAAGCCCTGCCGGGAGCAAAGATCGTTCCACGATGCTTTCCTTTACATTTTTGCCTCCTCGAATAACTGGAATTGTTGCTCTCTCGTCCTCTTGCCTGCCTGGTCTATGCCCATTTTTGCTTTTCGCTCGTATGACAAGGCTCGAGTCACATGGCGGACATCTCAAGGGGTCCGAAATCATCCACGGGGCGCGCATATTGTGGCGATCTTTACGAAAAAACGCAACTGTTGCACGAGGAAGATGGCGCAGTCGTGCTCTTGGCAACCCTCCTGCTCGGGTGGCACATAAGCGGACATATCAATGTCGTGCGAGCAAGAAAGTGTGGGTAATTGATTCTGCAGACAGGCACGAATAGGTAGGTGTCGCTGCATGTTTCATCAAAGAATTACACCGACCGGCGACAAGGCGCAAGCAAGATCTTAAGCAATTACTTCAACGGTCCGGTCTTTAAAGCGACTAGCCGACCCCCATCGAGTCGACCAGCATTCATCTCTTTATTTTCTGTCGCCCTACTGCATTTTACTCCAGGTGACTTGTGATAGCAAGTCCATCCGTTCTGCTTCACTTGTGCCAATGACACTCCCATTCGCGCTCCCGGGCCTCACCCGGACAGAGGCCGTCACCGATGCTCTGCACCGCGTCCTCGCAGGCTTCGACCACAACGATGTCGACATGTTCAAATCGGCCTTTGCAGAAGGAGACGACGTCACCATGGAGATTCGGGACGAGACCAACATGCCTCCCTTCAAGGGCCTGTCCGCCATTGTCAACAAGGCGTTCGGCTTCGTTTCTAAGCTCGACACAACACATATGGCAAGCAATATCCGCGTGTTCCTTGAGACGGACGACAAGGCATCGCTCGTCTGCCTCGTTTCGGCACAGCATGCACCCGCGGGACGGGCCAAAGAGCCGGCTGGGCCAAAATATCTGGTTGGCGCCGAGTATGAGATAAGTCTTGTCAGGGAGAGTGGTGCCGAGGGTCTGTGGAAGATAATGAAGTGGATTGCCCGGGTGCAATGGGCGGATGGAGATGCTGGAGTTATGAAGCCCTCGTCCGAGTGAGAGATATATTATGAGCCTCTTGTGTGCACGCTTTGAAAGGTGGAAATCGGAGGGGAGGATGCCTTTCACTTTTGACATGTAGGCACACGGAGGTGCCTTCTCGCGTTCCTTGATTCGGCATGTATGTAGACTCTGCTCGTGGCCTCAACGCCACGACTGACGAGCGGTCCTTTCCTCATTTCCCTTTTCAGAGAATGCATAAACAAGATGAATACAAGAAACCACAGCCCTGACCTATGGCAATGTATTCATATGCATCGACATTGTACTTTCCTTTGACTGTTTACACCGCGGTACCTGACGTTCCCAACAGTCTTTTTCTTTTGGAAAAAAAGTTGTCTGTACATACACGGTATCGATCCAAGTGTCAAGGAATTAAAATTTGCAAAAAACGCAAGGCCAGAAATCCGAGACTTCACATGGACAAATCTTACACTAGCAGCCTGGGAACAGTTTCAATTCAATAGTGGCGCTGTTAAGTTGTCTCTGTGAGCCTAATGACCGTCTTCAGCGAGCAAGCGAGGAAGTATTCTTAGTCGCTTCTAAAAACCTGTGGAACGCTGATGGCGTCTCTAATAGCCACGACAGGTATTTCGCATGTTCAGAATCCGACTGCGGTAGTGCTCGCTTGGAGTCGCCAGGCCAAGGCGCCAGTCCTTGGCTCCTGGCGGCTAAGACTGGACACGGGGACTTTGCCTGGTATCACAGGAAATCTAAGCACGAGGACGCGGTGCTCAATTGCTCCTGCGGTCACTACAAATCCCCCGAACATTTGATTTACTGTCGTAAGGCCAAGAAGGCCTTCAAGGACTGGCCTTGGCCTGGCGACTCCAGGCGAGCACTACCGCAGTCGGATTTCGAACATGCGAATTTCGAAATACCTGTCGTGGCTATTAGAGACGCCATCAGCGTTCCACAGGTTTTTAGAAGCGACTCGATTTTTCACCGACATTTGCCCCAGGGGATAGGGGAAGTTGGGCTGCTCGGGTTTTGATGGGTTGGTGATGGTCGGTGGTTGTGTGGTTGTTTTTCTGTTCTCTCTTCATTCTTGTTTTCGTCGAATTTTGTGGTTTTGTTTCCCGGCCGAGGGTCTCCGTCCTGACTCCGAAGTCGTGCTCCAGCGCCTTCTGCGACAATCTTCCCCAACAGGAGATCAGAAAATTATTGCCCGCAACGGGCTATGACACTAGACACCGCTGCTGTAACAGGCGACAGCAGCTGCTCACTTTCCTATATTTTTCTTGATTAGTACTAGATAGGTGTTGTATGTACGGAGTACAGTACCTAGTGAACCTAGCCTTAGACCGCCTATTCGCTCCAAGGGAGCTCTGCGGAGGGGCGACTGCCGGCGACAATCAAAACTACCTAATCAAAACTATCACAAGACCACTCCACCTTCGCCAGTCGCTGTCTCCTCTGTTTTTATGTACTCCACAGAACAGCAGTGAATTGAATAAAGTATGAATGAAAGTGCTGGAGTCTGGACATTTGGGAAACAGCGCAACGAGGAAAAGTTTTAGATGGAGCGTTACTCGGCGAAACTGTTTTTGCCAAAAAGCTCCATACGGAGTAATTCCCGGGCTCCTCCTTCATGAATCATGATGTACGGAGTATCATGTGATATATCTCGCATCTCGCCAGATTGCAGTTGGATTTTAGATTACATACAAACAGTAGGGCTCGACGCAACTCAATTCACTTAAATGATACACCACCGGCGACTTCAATTATGAACGCGATATCCGCTACCTGGCGTAAGCTCTGAAAAATGAAATATGTATGTAGGTACAATGTCAACCTTCAACCGTAAACATTCAAGACCTAACAGTTCTCGAGATCATTTACTTTGACTGCGTGCACACGTTGCGCCAGGCCTTGATCTCTTGTTCCGAAATGTGTCTCAAGCTATTCACCTCCGCCGGCTTTCCTCTCAGGGTACTCTGCGCAACCTCCACCGCCTGCATAACCTGACTCTTATCCGACAGCGCATACGTCACCGTCTCAGCATCCAGTCTCACGATGCCAATGCGAGGATCATTCTCTGATGCATCGTGTACACCGTCACCTAAATCCCCCAGCCAAGCCTTGAGCGCAACGCTGTAGTACTTTTTGACGGCATCGCGGTCTGTGATGATGGAGGCGTGGCCTGCAATAGACGCCCATTCGCCCTTGCTGTTGAGGAACGACATGTTGACTTCTGGGTCGCTGCTCACGTCGTCTGTCTTGCCGGACTCGGTGTTTGTGTGGAAAATGAGGTCAATGCCGGAGTTTTCTGTGCCGGCGAGGGCCATGCAGCGCGAAACGAGACGGCCGGACTTGGCTGACTTGGTTGTCATCATGCCGTACTTGCAAGCTGTAATAAACTTGCCGAGATCATCGACCTTGGTTCGCACGTCGGGGTCTTGCTTGTTTGCCTCCTTGTAAGGGTCGGCGGGCTTGTCGCCGGTGGACGCATTAGAGAAGTTCGACATGATTGTGTTGTGTTCTCAGGTGTTTTCTTTTCGAATTTCGAGAGCAAAGATACAATGGCAGGTATGTTCTTAAAATTTGGATTCTGTTTTATTTTTCTTCCGTGTTGCAGTACAGATATCAGCAAGAACTTGTCGTCGAACCTGCTGGCTGTGACCTGTTTTATGCTGGATTGGAGCTGTGCATGACATCATGGATAAGCCGTTGATGACTTCAGCGAGATGTAATGGCTTGGTTCTACAACCAGCCGCAGGTCCACTTTTGCTTGATGGCGTCGACTACCCGTACGCAGATTGCTCATGATGACGGAAGGCCCGATGCAAAAAAGCCCATGTATGTAGGTACTTTCCATAGAGCCAGGTTGAACGAGAATCGGGAGATATCCGAGCCGCGCGCTCAAGGCCGTTGGAGATTGAGGCACGTGGGATGGCAGATGCGCATCAGTTGAAGTTCCCGGCTTATTAGGGACTAGCTAGACGAGATAGAGGAATCGCGCGTCGACTGAAGCCCTCCCGCTTCCAAGTTATTGTCCCAACGAATTCCAAGTGATACGGCCGTGGAGCCATCTAGCTTTTGCCTTCTCTGCCAACAGGTGACAGCTCTGCTCCAGAGAGAGAGAAACTCCCGACTATGCAGACTATATTACAGCCATTCAAATACCACCTGATCGCCCGAGACAAGACAGATCGTACTATGGGAAAGGCTCCGAATTTGTCCCTTCCACCTAGTTTCTCTACACTGAAACGCAAGCAGCCAAATGCCGGCCTGTCCGTCAAGCACGTAACACGTTGCTTAGATCGAACTCGGATGTGAGCCTCACCACCTAGCCACTGAGGAACCCCGTCTCGTAGGATCCTCTCACTATGTTATCAACCTCGAGTCTGGCTGAGGCCTGTGCAGAGTTTGTGGAGTAGAACAATATTGCACTTTGACCGGCATGAGAAATGGTGTAACATGATGAATTATGCATTACAGAAAAAGGTATGAGTAACACATGCATTAGTTAATTGTACACGAAGGTTCCGCCCCATTTATGACGCCAGCCTGCTATCCAGCAGGCAACCAAACCGTAGAAATGCATTGACAGGCCTGGTCTGGCCTTGTCTCGCCTTGTTTTGTCCCGACCATGGTAAAGAGGTGCCCAGAGTCGTCTCGATTATTAGTACCTGGTAGAGAATGCTCAAAGAGAAGAAGAAAAGATGAAAAACAACGTTCTCATGACAAGACCGAGCAGAATCCTTGATTCAGACCCTTTGATAGGCCCTACTGGCTAGGCTTGCGTCCAACCATCAAGTACATGGGGGTGAAGAGCTTCTCACGACCACCAGCAACCAGACAGTCAGCGGCAAGGGCCAAGCTGTCAGCCGTCTTTTTGGTGCCGGCAGGGGCGATGCGCAGGGTCTCCAGCAAACCGGCCAAGTTGTGGGCAATGGTGCGGCCCCAAGTCGTCATGCGGACAATTGTGAAGATGTCTCCAATCGTCTGGATGTAGCGGAGTTCTCCAGAAAGAGGCCAGTACCAGGGTGAAGGATCAGGGCGGTCGGCAAGATCTTCGGCTCGGAGCAGCTCAAAACCAGCCGCTTTCATAGCGTCTAAGGCCTCGGAAACCTTGCACATGTTTGAGATACCGTCGCCCTGCTCAATACCAAGGCGAATTTCACGGTGCTTGAGGTTGTCATTGTCGTATGCTTCAGTCATGAGCCATTCATAAACACCGAATACACCACCTGGTTTCAGCACGCGGAAAATCTGACTGTAGATACCCTCGAGAGTCGGAGCGTGAACAGTGGCCTCAATAGCATAGACAGCGTCAAATGTGTTTTCCTCGAAGCTCATTTGCTACACAAAAGGTTTCATTAGTTTAGCCGCCTATCGCGCAAAGAATTGTGTCCATGTCGGACAGTAGATCAAAGCGCACCATGAAGTCACCCTTGACAAAGTCAAGCTGGTTAGCCAAGCCCTCCTTTTGGGCGTAATGTGTGGCTCGGTCGATCTGGTAGTCGTTGTTGTTGAGACCGGTGACGTGGGCGCCGGTAAACTTGGCGATCTCGCGGGCAGGGCCGCCAACGCCACAGCCAACATCGAGAACTTTCATGCCCTCCTTGATGCCAATGCTGTGCGCAAGATAATGTTCGTGACGGGCAATGGCCTGACGGAAAGGCTCGCCATGGGAGAAGCGGCAAAAGTGGAACGATTGACCCCATCCGTATTCGTAGAGATCAGTGGCAAGGTTGTAGTAGCTGCGCCATGCAGGTTAGACATGTTTATAGGATGGATTGAATGAAGAACGGAGGAGAATCGGCGCATCCTACTGTCTGGTCAACGTGGCATATTCAGCAGTGCGAGCCTGTACGCCTCATGTTAGTGACTGTGCCAACAGGGCCATGCTGAGGGTTTCTGGATGTACATACCGCGCGTTCCTCCGCAGTCTCCTTTTCAGCGGGCTTATTGTCCCAGTGCTTGAAGTACTCGTCGACAGCGGCCTTCTTCGCATCGTGGCCCTTAGAGAACATGGCGGCAATGCCACCACGAGCTTGGGCGGATTTACCATGCAAAGCCTTGTTGAAGGCGGCATCGCGAGCCTTGTCCTCGCGCTCGAGGCTCGAACCGGAGGCAACCATGTTGAAGGTCTTGGGGGTTCCTTGTTGATGAAGGCAGGGGCCGGAGTAGAACGAAAGATCCAATTGCTTGTCAGAGCCTGAGAGACACCTGGTTAAAATGCCACAAAGAAATGGAAAAAGAAAGAATAGGATATGCGTGAGTAGAGAGGGATGGCAATGGGAGACTATGGCCGTACCCGGAGAAGGTTTTATGGTTTCCCTTAGTTCCTCACATGCACGATCCAATTTCCTGGGCAAAAGGGTTCCCCTGAAAATGATGGGGCGTAGAAGAGTGGCTCTCATTGGGCAATTTCAATCGCGCATGGCAGCACGGTGCACCAGTCAAGGCGGCGGAGCCGGTAGCAAGGATTGTTTGACGGGTACGAATACGAACTCGAGTCCAGAATCAGATCTATCATCTACGGTCTACCTAGATCTTGGATCTGGAATGAAACTCAGCCACGGCCCACGAGACACGGCTAAAAGTTCTGCCATCCTCGCCACATGGTTAGTCAGCAGCACCGCGAATGTGTGTCGCGCGGCCTTTGGTGTGTGCATTCGCCTTATCTGCGAAGGTAAATGCAAAGAACTTGACCAACACATGGAAGGTCGGATCTGCATCTCATCATGCCGCCACAAATCAAACAAGACCTGAATAGGTCTGGGTGGGAGAGCACCGACTTCCCGTCCGTCTGCGAAAACTGTCTGCCCGAAAACCCATACGTCAAGATGTTGAAGGAAGATTACGGTGCCGAATGCAAACTAGTATGTTCATCTCAAAATCTCTCTTTCAAGGGCTTCAATGGCTGACTCGAATGTTCTCAAGTGTACAAGACCGTTTACCATATTCAGCTGGAATGGCGCCGATCGGGCCCAGGGTCGAAAGAAGAGGACAAACATTTGTCTGACATGCGCAAGGTTAAAGAATTGCTGCCAGAGCTGCATGCTTGATCTCTCATTTGGTCTTCCCATCGCCGTGCGCGACGCCGCATTAAAAATGGTCGCTCCGGGTCCACAGTCCGACATAAATCGAGAATACTTCGCCCAAAATAACGAGTTGCTTATTGAAGAAGGGAAGGTCGGTACTGAAGTGTACGAAAAGACGGACGACAAGGCGCGAGAGCTTTTACGCCGACTGGCAAACAGCAAACCTTACTTCAGAAAAGGACGAATCGTTAACGAATCCGAGCTCGCCGAAAGCAGCGCGGGGGGTAGTGTGTCGACTGGTGCTGGCCAAGGTGGCCCTGGCCCGATACGGACGCGCGACAGTAGAGCCGCAGCGGCTGCAGGCTCAAGGCCGCGAGGTGGAAAGGGCAGGCAAGCATTTCCGAGCGCTGCGCAATTACCGCCAAGCCCTAAGGATTGGCTTCCTCCGGACGATAAGAACATAATGTCATTGTTCGTCACTGGTGTGGAGGACGATCTACCAGAACACAAGCTGAGAGATTTCTTCAAAGTTCACGGCAAGATTAAAAGCTTGGTGTGCTCACACATGTCGCATTGCGCGTTTGTAAACTACGAGACGCGAGAAGCGGCCGAGAAGGCTGCGGCAGCATGCCATGGTCGAGCCGTCATCGCCGGTTGCCCATTGCGCGTTCGATGGGGCCAACCTAAGGCGATTGGTACCATGAACAAGGAACAAAGGGTCGAGATGCTCCGAGATGCACGCGTTGCTATACCTAGAAGGGCCCCTCAACAGGAATCTTCCGAAGGGGACCGTCAAGGAGCCCCTCAAGCAAGCCAGATGGCGAAGAGACAGGCCATTGCAGCCCCTCCGGGTGGTGACGACACCCCCAACTACGCAAGTCTGGCTGGAGATTGAGACAAGGCATTTAGAATATTAGCACGCATGGAGTTTGGCGTTTAAGAGTTGATGTGGCTAGTCCTGCCGCCAAAGGGCTAAGAGCCACTGAAATCCGTGATGGAAATTGCTTTGTTGCAAACATGGAAGGAGTATCAAACAGGTCTACAATAGTTTTCGTGTAGTTCATATAGTTTTACACGTGTTGTATAATTGATGACAGCTTCTTCTTTGTTTTCAGATCCGATAGTTACCTGCTTCCGCCACCGCAGCATCCGCCTCCACCACTTTTGCCTTGTCCGGCAACCTTTATACTGTCGTTGTCTCCTCTCTCTGTATGCTCATGGATTCGCAATCCTACTTATACTGTCAGTGCCTGTTTCGATAAATTTTCCATTCAGTTACCAGGAGGTCCGTGTCTCAACGTACGATACATGTTATCTTCGCCTTCGATCTTCTTTCCTTGGACAACATTAGCCCTCAGGAATTGAGCAACCTCCTGCGCATACTTGATAGAGTCCTGTGTTGTTTGTTCGCTAGGGTTCAGACTCGCTTGCTGTCTGAATTGCGTTCGAATCGATTGCTTAGCGGCTATGAGGACGGGCGCATCACCTGGCAAGTGTCAGTATGTGAATGATTTCATCGTCGTCGCACCTAGAATTCGGGTGCGACCAAACATACCTTCGAAGGCGAGGCGAGCTGCGCGCATCAAGTTACGATACGCTGCCAAAGCCATGGTCGCAAGCGATAAGCTCGGGTCTAAAATTCCTTAGCCTTGACCAGCGCAGCGTTAAGACGATTGCCTCGGAATACTGGTGAAGCTATCGAGATACCTTACCTGTACGGTGTTCGCGATCCGTTGTCGCGAAGTCCAGGATTACGGGAGTACATAGCCGCTCTCTTGTATGCTGGCACCGCCTTCGCCGCTCCGCCTTGGCTGTGCCGCCACTGGCCCACTAGTAGTCGCCCCACCAAAGATTTTTTTTCGCTGGCATCATGCATGTCAGACGATCAGACTTTTGTCCTCGTTTCGCTCTCCACGTCATTCACTGAGCATCGCCGTCACGTCAAAATGGCTGCTGTTACTCAAGTATCGGAGCTTCCATTGCCCGTCCTTCCCGAGGGCTGGAGTGCTGAGAAGGATTTCAAGGCCGTTGGCAAGCTTTCTGGCGCTGTGCAGCGCGCCATCGAGCCCGTCGGTCCTCACTTCCTTGCCCACGCCCGCCGTGCTCGCCACAAGCGCACCTTCTCCGAGGATGATCGCATCCAAGCTCAGGAGAGTGCAAAGAAGATTGAAGATGGAGACGAGAGTGACGAGAGTGAGGCTGAGGATCCCATGATGCTGCAGCGCGAGGCCAAAGATTGGAAGGTAAGCCACCGAGTCTCAATTTTTTTTTTTTTTGCTTCTGCGCAAATATTTCCTCATCAATGGCTGGGATATATTGAAACTGACCGGTGCAATTTCTTGTTAGGCCCAAGATCACTACAAGATCCTTGGTATCTCCAAGTACCGCTGGAAGGCCTCGGAGGAGCAGATCAAGAAAGCCCACCGCAAGAAGGTCCTCAAACATCATCCCGACAAGAAGGCAGCACAGGGACGCACTGAGGATGATCAGTTCTTCAAGTGCATTCAGAAGGCCACTGAAGTCCTTCTTGATCCCGTCAGGCGTCGTCAGTATGATTCCGTCGACGAAGAAGCTGATGTCGAGCCCCCGACCAAGAAACAACTCCAGAAGGGTGACTTCTACAAGCTCTGGAGCAAGGTCTTCAAATCAGAAGCTCGATTCTCCAAGACCCACCCTGTTCCCGCCTTTGGAAGTGCCGATTCCACCAAGGAGCAGGTCGAGGATTTCTACAACTTCTGGTACAACTTTGACAGCTGGCGCACATTCGAATACCTGGATGAAGATGTCCCAGATGACAACGAGAATCGCGACCAGAAGCGCTCCGTCGAGAGAAAGAACGCCAACTCCCGCAAGAAGAAGAAGGCTGAAGACAACGCCCGTCTGCGCAAGCTGCTAGATGAAGCATCGGCTGGTGATGAACGTATCAAGCGTTTCCGCCAAGAAGTCAATGCCTCCAAGAACAAGAAGCGCTTGGAGAAGGAGGCCGCGGAAAAGAAGGCGGCAGAGGATGCTAAGGCTCAACAGGAGGCCGAGATGAAGGCCAAGGCTGAGGCCGAAGCCAACGCCAAGGCTGACCGTGAGTCGGCAAAGAAGGCCAAGGAGGCTGCTAAGAATGCCGTCAAGAAGAACAAGCGTATCCTCAAGGGATCCGTCAAGGACGCCAACTACTTTGCTTCTGGCGAGGCTTCTGCTGCCCAGATTGACTCTGTGCTGGGCGACGTCGAACTGGTTCAGGGTAAGATTGATCCTGATGAAATTGCGGCTCTGGCTGGTAAGCTTAATGGCCTTACCGTCGCCGACGAGATCAAGGCTGTGTGGACTGGCGAGGTTAAGAGACTTGTTGATGCTGGGAAGCTCAAGGACGGCGACGTCAAGGCCATGGCATAAAGAGTGTTGTTCACTTTGATGCTTGTGTGCTTGATTGTCCGCAACTCTCATGTAATGCTATAGACTGGACAGGATACCGCCGGAAACATATGCGAAAGAACAAATATCCTCTCTAGTGCCAAACTTTCTAGTTGCCCTATCGTTCGTTTCATTGACAAGAATGGTGATGTCTTGCGTGATAGCAGACTCATTAAATCTCATGCCACATCTGCTAGGCTGCTTTGGTTGCTCAATCAAGCGTAGAAAGGTAAGATAAGCGGCACAATTCGACAAGGAAGCACGCCGTCGTACACAGAAATGCAAGTACAGTACCGGGGATGGTCCCGCATTCATGATTCCTGAAACAGCCTCTCGAGTCTCGTAAGGTACCTCCATCTCCCGTCTGGGCCAGGCGGTTGGGCAACTCGCAAGTTCGACGGTCAATTCTGGTCAGCAGCTTTGCGCTATGCATGTAGCAATAAGGCAGAAACATTCAGGAAAGGTTTCGTGAATCTCACGGCTTGATATTCCATACTCCGTCTTATAGGTATTAGGTAGGTAAACCTTTCCCCCTCATCAACGACTTTCCGAGTTCCAACTTCCGGCACGCCTGCAGGGGTCCACGAATATTGAAAGCGAAAAGTGCTCCACAATGCCGTTTTCGGCTCAGATGATTGGTTCCATTGGAAGACCGCTTGTCGGGTGGCATCATGCGCTGTGATTGGTGGAATGCCCCAACGGGTGGGCGGTCTCTATGTATTTCAATTTTCCAGGGTCCAGGTGTGGGGTCACCCCATCCTCCACCAAGCTTGCTTTGCCACCCGTCCCGCGCCTGAATGATGAGACGGGAACTTCTTATTCCTTTTCTAGCTCCGATAGCTCGGATTACATGTGGTCTCTCAAGTGCGCCATCGGGGACGTGGTCGTTTTCTTGACTCCTGCAGATAGAGAACAGAAGTTTTGCCATCCATCCATACATGTCTTCTTCAAGACTCACCTGGCGCTTTGCTTTGTCTCTGGCCGGCAACTAGACTTCCCAAGGGACGGATGCTGCACACGGGACTGTCGGCTCTCTCTACTGCGTTGGATCATACCTGCTTTGCCTGTGGCTTCGGACTCTGCTACCTATTTCCCTCTTTTTTGGCCTTTTTGACGACATATAAGCTATACCTAAAAAGACAAGAACGGCCACTCTCAACAAATCTGTATCGGTGCGCGTTCCGACTGCTTAGGATACATAGTCTCATCTCAACACAGGCGCTTAGACGACATCTTATGTCTGTTGCCTCTTCTCCAACCGGCGGTGAGGGAGACCAAACCTCGTTCAAAAATGGGAATCTCCGTTCATGTCGCGAAGCCACGCCTCACGCAGGTCCTCGACCGGCCAACCTCAAGCTGTCGTTGAATACATTGAGACTCAGCGAGAGCTTCGATACTGTATGTCGCCTTTCAAGTTTCCTGTGGTCAAGAAAGGAGGCGCGGCAGATTGCGCAATCTTCCCGCTACTACCAGCACCCGCACACATCACTAATTCATTCAATGACCAGATCAAATTGGATGTCGGCCTGTTAGCTTGGCATGCCGGGCACTTTCCAATAGAAAACGACACACAGATCTTGGAAAAGGTCAGCGAAGATGATCTGTACGCCATACTCGAATTGTCACAAAACATCTGCATCAATGTGGACCGGATACTGTCTCTTCGAAACCAACGTCAAGGCCGCACAGACACCAGTAGCAATGTGGACGGCACCTTCAGCCCCTCACTCGAGAATCATCAATACAAAAGCATAAGATCCGAGATTTCGAGGCGGCAAAACTGCAAGTCTAGGCCCAGTTTACGGATTCCGACAAAAAGATCTCGGGAACCTAGTTGCTGCGCATGCTCGACGGAGCGTACACCCAAATGGCGAAACGGCCCGGCTGGGCCCGGGACATTATGCAATGTGTGTGGACTGATCTATGCCAAGCGGAAGGGCAGAGTTCGGGAAAAGCCTTCGAGAAGGCAACCTTCTTCATGTTGATTCATATGCATTGGGAACGACTTACAGCTGATGCGATGTCGCGAGACGTTTGGTATATTTGATGCTACTTTGGTACGGCGTTGCTTCTAAGCTTTTCCTTATTTATCTGTTCCTATCTACAGGTTTGTGCGTTTCCTCCTAGTCTCTTTCTTCTGTCTTTCTCGGCTTTGGATCATGGTTTTCCTTCTTTCTGAATGACACCGAAAGTGTTAATTTGCTTCTTCACTAGAATATACCCCTTCTCGCACTACAGGCATATGATTTTATAGATTTATCGATTCAAAGTAGCCCTATCCACGGCCTTGGCTTGTCCATGGCATCACTCTATCCCACGTGAAGAACTTGAAAGCCTCTGCAGCAAATTTTCTTCGCCATTCAATTGGTTTATTGGATCGAGCATCGATATTCTGGCTTTCACTCCCGACTTCCGCACTCCACTTGCCCGTCGACACTGTTGTTGGCGGTGGGTAGTGAACTGTGAAATCAGATCTCTGATGCACCGACCACCTATTCTTTTCTGTGGCCTTGACGTCGGTGTGTTTTCGCACGCTTTACACCGAAGCTCGACTCGAGAATCTTTTTTTGTTCACGACGGTAAGCTACCTTCTTCTTCACGTTTTTCGTATCGATGTTCTTGCTCACCCATCACGTAGGCGGCAGGACACGCGTCGACCGCAGCCGTTCATTCACGTGAAACAGACAATTTCGCACGACGTCGGTAGAGAAATTAGCAAAGACGGACCTTGGCCACCGCGAAATCACAGCCTCGTGGAGACGAGGCCTACTTACGGAGACGAAGGAGCGTTGCAACGACAACAGCATCAATGTGCACTGTGCACAACCGCCCCATGCAGACTTGAAAGAACATCTCCATCAACTACGTCAAGATGGATCGAGTATCGCGCGACGTCAATGGTGTTGTTTCGAGGCCATTGACCTGGTTAGCGGGAAGGACCGTATGACGACATGCAATGCACGTGGGTGAAACTGACCGTCCCCTGCCATTGCACACTGCCGACTTTGCCAACGACCTAGCCACATGGTGCCGAAACATTGGAAGATGGAACTGGTTCGCACAGCGGAGACTACTTTATACGTATACACCTGTGTTCATGTACATATGCATGTCTCTGATGTCTAGAACGGGATCCCGAATAGGGAATGGCTTGCGAATTGAAAGCATTTCTCTAAAAACTAAGAGGGGTGGGGGTGTGAATGATGGAGGAGAGGGGGAGTTCGTTCAAGGTAAAGTACCTACTCTGTCGCTCGCTTCTAGGTACGTGATCCTGTGTCTTGGCTGGTGTTTTTGATCATGTACAGTGGTTGAAACTTGAAAGCTTGCAGAAGAGCGATTCGCCAAGACTCAAGACCTTAGACTAGTGGGTGAGCCTCGGTGGACGACTCGAGGGGTAGATCAGACTCGAGACATCAGATTAGTATGCGTGCGTTGGTCTTGTTGGACAGGAGAAGCTTGCAGAGAGATGCAATGCATGTCCACGCGGCTGCTGGCAAACCTATATCGGTGATCTTGGGACTTGAGTGACCTTTGCATCTGCCATGCTTGGTAAATGCTAGTCTGCGTCCTGGCCACGGGGCGAAAGCACTTCGTCTCGATTCTTCCTCTTGAATGCCACTTGTGCAAACTCGTCGCCGTCATGGTTCTTGTTGGAATTTGTTGCGACTGCTCTTGGCTTTTTTTTCTTGGCTTTCTTTCCCGCGACCGCCTAGTCAGTTCTGCATATGAGATACCACGTTATTGTGCGTCATACGAAAGGAGGCGATATTGACTATCCTTACACAACGGCACCGTTTCCACTCTCCTGCGCCAGAGTCAAACACAGCAGGGCAGTCGGAAACGGGAGAAAGCGAGTTTCACACGCGTCAAGCCTCAGCAAGGTGAAGAACTCAGGATGGGTAAGGGACCCAAGTAGGCGGCCTCGAACTGAATCAAGACATCTCGAATTATCCCTGCAATTAACGAGGCAGAACAATAAACCTTAAATCCGCAGGCCTTCTCTGCTTGCCTTGCCGTCTGATAGGTGTGGGTGACGCAGCAACTCTCGTTCCCATTAAGGCCGTGGTCGGGTGGCCGGATATTTAGGGATTCGGTACTGGCCTCTGCCTCCATTCATGTTGTGGATTTCTGTCATGTGCAACCTTATTTCCCATTGTCCCCGGATGCACGGCACAGGAGCTTCCCCGGAGAAGGTGGCCGGGTATGTAGGTGAATGCCCGTTGCGCAAGACTTCTGACGTCAATTGTTCTTTGTCTCGGCGTATCGGGTCCGTTGACGAACAACAGGGCGAAGATAATAATCAAACAAAACTAGAATACGCCGATGAAACAATACCGCTCGCTCGTCGTGAGTAAGACATGATGATAATTTTGTTCTTCGTGGCTTCAAATTTCTACATCACCAGTGAGTCCAGTGACAACTACCCGTCTACTGTCAACAAGAATGGCCCCAGGCCAATGATATACATATTCGGAGCCAAAGCTTGTATGTACGATGCTTTGCAAAGCACAGAAGAAACGGTATCCATCATCTCACATCATATTCATCACGATAAGCTAGCTGAGCTTCTGAGCCTGAGCAAGGCTGTCACTGGTGTAAAACATGGGCGAACCCAAGATTGGACTTTTCGGTTCCTCGCAGATTCCAGAACAAATGATGTCATGCCTTCCACGACGCCGCGTGGCCAAAAGACAGAAACACATGGCAGGCAACACATTCCAAACATGTATGTAGCAACGAACCCTCCACCCCGGTTCCAACTTCCATCATGATAGAGTCGCACATTGCCGCCCGAAACACCACGGCCACGTAAGGTCCCGGCAATTACAAAATCTCGATGACACCGCCGATCCTGGGTATGTAGATACATATGAACATGTCGGCTAATAAGTTCTAACGAGAAAATCGGCCCTGGCCCTCACCAACAAGCGAAACGAGGAAGAAAATCGCAAGGGTCGTGGGCTTGGAGGGGGCACGGACGGGCCGCACGGGAGCATCGTTGGTGGGAAGGACGCGACGCGAGTTTAATTATTGTTTGACACGGTCGGTGGGGCTATGTAGTTGGTCGCCACGCATGCCTTGAGCGTGTGGTCACTGGTGGGAAAGAAAAGAGGTCATCTTTCTGAGAGTACGGGAAGGTTGTAAGTTGTAACTTGTCGGGGACTGGAGTGCGATAGTTGATGAGTGAACTGACTGACTCTGTGGTGCCAGGTGGGGAGGAGAGAAAGTGAATACATACCTCCTCCTAAATACCTACCTACCTACCTACCTACCTTAGGTACCTGACAAAAGAGATTTAAGAGGTGGGTATCACGCCGCCGCCGCCGCTGATTCACGCGTAGAGGAAATACGGTATACCTGACATGGAGAACTGCGCCAGACAAAGTCACTGTTCAGCGCTTAGAAAGCATCATGTCCGTGATTCGTGTGCAGTGCCCGTGATGAAAAAAACGAATCAAAAAAGTCATGGACACTGCGAAATTCGTTCGGAGCGTTGCATAATGCATTCGTGCTCTATGAGTAACGTAGTGTAACTGTGTGAGATCATCTACAAACATCATCAGGATGAGTATCTGAAGAGCAACAATTATGCATTAAATTAGCTAATGGATTTGGTATATCAAAGTTTACTGCTTGATGCCGCCCTCCCTTGGGCCTCCCCCCTTGTTCCTCCTGATATCATTATCGTCTTCCTCCAAGGTTCCAAGTACCAATAGTTATATAGCAAGGATACTTGGTACATACATGATACTAATACTCGTGGTGGTATTAATCATAAGCCACGCTGCCACAACACCATTAAAATCTAAATGCGCTCTCCCATACCCCCAGACTATCTTCCAACCGTCCCCAGAGGCCGATTCCCCCATTCAGGGCCGCCGTCCCCATTCCCATCCAAGGACCCAAGGTTGAAGGCACTTCATCCTAGATGTCCCTACTGGCTGCCAGCTGGCTCCCCCTCAGTCGTGACTCGTCACCGCCAGGCGCTCCCGTAAAAGCTTGTTTCCGCTTACGAGCCGCTCCAGCCACTCCGCCGTCTTTTCCAGAACGGCCGATTTGCTCATGTCGCGTGCTCCCAGGCCCGGCACCAGATCGGTAAGGTCGCTGAACCCGTTCTTCAGTACGGCGCGACGACGCTGCTCCTGCTGGATGTGGTTCCGTCGGCGTTGCTCGACGGATTGCTTGCCGCGGCGGGGTCGTACAAAAGCCATGTTCATGTTCATATTCATGTTGATGTTCATGCCGCCGGTTGTGTCGGGTTCGGTGGATGGGGTGTCGGTTGTGCTGGTGGTGGTGTCTATTTGGAACAGGGCCTGAGACATGGAGTATGGCTTGTCGTAGGACAATGAAGCAGCCGGCAGTGGCGGCACTGGCAGGGGAGACTGCTGGAGCAAGAGCGAGCTTGCTGCAGCTGGGTTCTGGTACGGCGGCATAGTCGTGATGGTTTGGAAGCTGTCAAACGTGTTGAGGGGGGCCACGACATTTAGAGGTGGCGGACAGGGTCCTGGTAACGGTGTATGGGTCGTGTTCATCAGTGAGGCGGCCGTTGTGGTATCGACGCTCCAGCACCATTCCGGCGGTGTCATCTCGTGGTCTGCCACGGCATTACTGTATCGCGTGCTGTCTCCCTTGAAGGTATCGAAGGTCTGGAAGTGCAGGTCGGGTCTGGTCCACGCCGACTCGCTCGCGCTCGCTTCCAACGCCGATGCGTCGTCGCTCGATGGTGTAAGCGGACTCGCCATGGACATGTCGTCCGTGGACCCAGTACAGAAGCTTTGCTGCGACGCAGGACTCTGCATCAAGTCTTGAGGGTAAGAGTACTCCGCTGCCGCTGCAGTAGTATCGTCCATGGGGATTTGCGGCCAGCCATAGGAGTGCGAATATGGCAGCTTTCGTGGCGCTATCTGGAGTCGAGGGCAAGGCGCCTTGGTGCCGCTCACCATGCCGGCCATGGGGCCTATGCCGAAAAGGTCCGTGTTCCAAGCCGGCAATGCTCCGGACGGCCACATACCGAGGCTTTCCGGAGGCGACACGGCTTCCATTGGCTCATAGTTGGGGAGCTGGCCCGGATCAGACGTCAGGAACATGGTATCTGGAAAAACGTGTCAGTCAAAAGAAATAGGCCAAGGAGTAACAAAGTAAGGAGCAGCACGGAATTTAGAAGATGAAGCAAACACGGAGGAAAAGGAGAAAAACAAAATCGACAAAAAAGCAAAGATGGGGAGCGGGGCAATAAGTGTCAAAGTGAGCGGGCTTAGAGAACCAGAAAAGACCGGAAAGGGGCGACCAGACGTACAGTCCAAGTTCCAAGGCGCTGACTCAGGAAGACATTCGTATTTGAGTTCCATTTGTTCAACAGGAGCCCAGACTCCAGAGTCTGGCGAAGTTCGATGTAAACAACAACGGAAGGCTCTCTTCTCGAGGCTGATGAGTGCGTTGCGAAGTTCGATCGCGTTCGTCGTGTGATGTGTGTATAGAATTGTGAATTGTGCGGGTGCTGAGTAACGATAAGGTGGCTTTGGTTAAGCTCTATGGAAGAGGGCACTCATGTAATATACCCAGAGAGCAAGATGCAGCAAGAAAGAACATCCTGCATCATTGTCGATGGTGCAGGTTGGTGCCATGTTTAAAAGCAAAACGACAGGCATGTGTCATGCATGTACAAAGTCCGAACAAGATGGAAATTGCTTCCCCTAGCTGAGTGCCGATAGGGGAGAAAAGCAAAAAGAACAGAAAAGACCAGGCAGGCCCTGACGGGTCCAGAAGGGGTAGGTAAATTCGATTCGCCTGCTTGAGCCCCATCAGCACCAAGACACGATGTTGTTTCATGTTCTTCTTTTTCTTTCAATTCACTTTTTGTTTTTCTATTCCCTGCTGGTCCGAACGCACCTTGGCGGCAAGCGGCAAAGGGTGCAGCCGTGCAAGTAGGGTATATACAGGGGTGTCCGATACATACATGTGTATGTGCATATGTTAGGTACATACGGAGTACACACCTATGTATGTATGTAGGTAGTTCCCTTACGGTCTTACCCCAACATTTTCATCCCGACCCTGTCTCCTTCGGATCTAGTTCGACCGCGGAGGCGTGTGGAATCGGAACCTGGAGGGGGGTGGTGCCTGTTCGGCAACCGGATTGAATTCAGAAATGAAACTTCTTAGCTTGAACCGGGGGGAATTGACGGGAAAGGGGAGCAGCGCACGGGCCATACTTGCTATGGAGAAGCGGGTGGGCCGTCCGGGAACTGCCGCTTGCCTTGATTGGGATTTGGGGTAGGGCTTTGAAGTTTGGAATGTACGGAGTAAGAAGACAAAGAAGAGGTAGAGGAAGAAACACGAAGGGCGTTTGCCGCGTATCATTCCATCCTCGAACCATCTGTTGCCAACGAACAAACCTTCTTAATTGTGTACTTTGTACTCTGTAGCCCTACCGAAAAAGCACTCTTTCCGTGTTCGTCTTGATCTCTATCCGCCTCGAAGCTCGCCCAAACCCAAATTCTCCCTCTCCAAAACTTCAAGGCATGTAGTCAAGACCTATGTCCAACCCTGGAAGCTAGACCCGGTAAGAACCTCGTCATCTTGATTCTCGCCTACCCTACAAAAGACCCCCACGTGTCAGTCCTGACTCCTGAGCCCTTGAATTGTTTTATTTCCCACTTGCTCCCAAGTTCCCTCAAGTCTCCGATTCCTCGGCAATGGACAGATGACGGGATCAACTGATCTCCATCCCCGCAACTCGTTGACCGTTATGTCTCAACGACACATAGTTGCCGTCATCGCGGGTCTGCGGTCCTCAGGGGTTATACCCAATCGCTAGGGAACATGACGACAAATGTCAAAAGTTTGAGGCGGCAAAGCCCCAGGATCTCGGCCTTGCCGGTCGTTTCTTCGGACCAGATACATGAAGAATGAGAGAAATAAACGACCGGTTACCGAAAGCAAGATCCAGTTGTCGTGAAGAAGATGTACGTAAGCGGCTGAGGGGCTGTCGAGACTCGATGTACCTAAGGGCTCTACGTTTTTGTGGAGACAAGTCATGTACTCCGTAGGTTCATGCCTCAGATGCCTGTTCATTACACATGCAAACACCCAGATGTTATGCGAAACAAAGCTCATACCTAGGCTCATCTGGCATCTACGTTGGGTCCGAGTGAGGCCGAGGCTGACGGCCATGAATTATGAGGCTGAGTCGTCGTGAAGGCCATGGTCTCCTGCTCTCCTTGAGTCCTTATCTCGTGTATACCAGAAGACCTACCGTCCGTCGTCACCTCTCTGCTTCTGTGTCTGTCTCTATTTCAGATGCTATAGCTGTTAGGCGACTCGCTCATGATCATCACTTCACATGTTCACTAAGACACTGGCACGAGGGACAGACGACATCATACATTTCCCATCCGTCATTCGTCGTCCATCATGGTCTCGTGATCCAAGGCAAATTATCAAGTCCCGCTGAACGTTGCGCCACAAAACGTAGCAATGCCTCGTGTCAACTGTCAAGCCTCGATGATACATGCTGTGAACCGATCTGAAGCATTTCCAGCAATTTGCTCTGCACTTCATCTGCGTTCATGCCCCTGCGTCAATTCCCGAAGCTCGTGGACCGT
This sequence comes from Claviceps quebecensis, assembly GCA_004016085.1. Lineage (NCBI taxonomy): Eukaryota > Fungi > Ascomycota > Sordariomycetes > Hypocreales > Clavicipitaceae > Claviceps > Claviceps quebecensis. The sequence goes on from QEQW01000059.1 coordinate 72,150, forward strand.
GGCTGCATTGCCGGCTTGGGCGCGAACCCGAAGATGCAACCCCTGCCTCATATCTGCAAATCCCGTCCTTTATATTCTGCAACGACAAGTCCGAGACTGGACAAGGGGTCCCCGTCGCCGCCCCCCCCGTCCAATCCGACACTGTAGAAACTTGAAAGAAGCCAGAAAGCTTGGCGGCCAACTTTGCACGACCGACCGCCGTGCCAAAAGGAAAGCTTTGCACGAAACGAGTAAAGGGTCTCGATTGCCGCCCCTGGTTTCTTCTTTCTTAGATGCAAACGGACCCATCTCCGGGATATTGAGTCCGTCGTATTACATATGTCTTCTTGGTTTTTTTTTTTTTTTTTTTTCC
>QEQW01000590.1:0-16733 GCA_004016085.1 Claviceps quebecensis
ACGAAATGTGCGCCTCCGCTGCGCGTCGGCACACGATTTCTTCAGTTTTGCCTAATCATCACGATAGTGGCCCGCAGTGGATTGATCAGTAGCGAGGTTGATCGGCAGGGGGGACGACCAAGCCGTCAATGATCATACCCCGTGCTGAACAGTTGATAATGTCAAAGAATCAGACAAAGTGATATTGCAGCACCGCACTAGCCACCGATGAAGCCATATCCTTCATGATGCCCCTTCGCGTGCTTGTATCGTATCCGTAGGTTAGGTACCTATGTTAGGGAGAAGAGGAAATAGGAAGGTTACCCACGGCCCACGAGTCGAGTTTTCCCTGCCAGGTGGTCGTGGCAGCCAATCAGCTTGCGCGCCAATACTACACGTTTTAAACGCCTCTATCTGTTATGTACGTAGCCTCCAGTCTTTACGGTCGCTTACATTTCGAGGGTCCTATCTCCTTATTAGCAATTCAACGCTTGCAATTAATACTTCAGCACAAAGTGCCCCCTTTAGTCGGACTAAAAGACGCTTCATCAGTCTGGGGTACGCGAGTGAAGAGCGCATCCCGAGATCGGTACGTGTCCTTCGGCGTGCTTGAACGTGATGTGACATCCAATGTCGCATTACGCTCCAAGGGTATGACAATGCGGACGTGCTGCCATCCCTCTCAGTCTGCAGTGCTGCACTGCCTTTCCAACGTCGAATACAATCCAGTAAGCGACGCTGCACTGCATGGATTCTTCCATGGAATGCCGCTAGACCCAGGCCTCACTCAATTCAAAATTGCCATTCTTTCCCTCGTCATCATGCATCCATCACACTTCCATTGAACCATCTCCGAGTGGGGTGGGTAAGGCGATTCTATTTAGATGTGAATAGTAGGTACGTACCTAGTAAAGGTTTCGAAGATAAACTTTGAAGCTGCATGGGATACGATCTACATGCGATCTGCCAATCTTTGTCAAGAAGACGTCATTTCCCTTGCCGCATTCCTTTCGGAAGGGATGCGGGATGAGGTGGCACAGAGCGATGCAGCTAATATTAGGGATCTGAAAAGGGCAATAAGCTGCATACGGCTTGGCTCAAGGATTCGGTACTGCTGCTGATAAAAAAAGGAACGGCAAGTTATATGAGCATGTGATATGTACATGATTATACGTATAATACTTCTGCACGACACATCCCATCATCAGTACTCGAATCCTTTAACCTTGTGATACAGACAGTTTGGGTGAAGTTCCGCTGTGTAGCCCGAGGAATACGGACAGTTGCATTGTCATTGAGGATCAGATGTGCCAACCTGGAAGTGCTGGGCCTTGGCGCGGAGGTTCCGGAAGCATTGCCGTAAATTGCTGTGGCGGAGAAGAGGGCAAATATTCTAGAAAGCCATAGTAATATGTGACGAGTCTCATGCATGCGGCGAATTCCCGCAAAGACTCTAAATAAGGCAAATCAGATCATCACGAGATATCAATCACCAGGCTGTGCCACCGTGACAACACCAGTATGACCACCTGACATAACGTGTCTCAATCAACGACCGTCGACCGCACTATTTCTCTGCACCCAGGCCTTCTGCCGGGTTTTCGCATTGACGTATCAACAATTATGCATTAACGAACCATGAAGCTGAACGACTCGCTTCCCATGAATATGCCTTTGCGTAACAACCCGCCGTCATACCGTCTAAGCCGTCCCAAAGCACAAAAAGCTCTTAGTTCATTGTGTCTAAAAGTCGCCACTACTTTCGCGGCGAGGAGGCCTTCTTCTTTCGCCAGCTCGGTCCGTATACTCGCAACACTGGAAGAAGAAGTGACCCTTGGTCAGTATGCAATAGCTTTTCAACTAAAAACGTTCAGAAAATCAAGGAGATCACGTACCTATGACTGCCCCACCCACAACGACCAAGTCAAGCAGAGCGAATCCCGTAAAGAGCCAGCCCACCCCCATTCTCCTGACTAGTGGAGGATACACAACGGCCGCGATCGCCGCACCGGGATTGCGAAGCATGTTCCCCAGTGCAAACGCACCGGCCGCCTGCAGCGGGACGCACTCTCCTAGAAAGGCCGTTGTGGCAACAAAGACCCAGCTCATACCAAAACCGGCTATACTGCGTGTAAGCTGACGGAATGATTCAGTATCTGGTGACGGGAATGTACTCACTCAGGAACGTAGCGATGATGACGGCGGAAACATGCAACGAGTAAGAGATAAACCACCCAAACATGATGGTACCAGCTACGCAAAGTAGAACTCCCCATATTTGATCAAACAATCGGCTCTCCGGATCCACATGGCCATCCGGAGCTGCAGCTACTCTTCTGGAGCGACGCCAGTCGCTTAGTTTGCCGCCGACAAGGGATCCTATCATGAGGGCTACGCCGACAGCAAGGTAGCCGAGACCGACCTCCGTGGTCGACCAGTGGTATACATCTTCCAGGGCATGCGGGAGAGCGACCAGCATGGCGAAGTAGGTAGAGTACAGCAGCGCTGTATTGACAGACACTATGCCTATGGGCGGGTAGGAGAAGAGCTTCCAGTAGCCCTTGAGTGTGGGTTTAGGGGGCTTCGGCCCGCGCTCAGATTCGGCCACCATATCCGACGTAAGCTTGGGGGGCCAGAGAAACCAGCCTTGTTTCTGGGCCATTTGGCCGTTGCCGGCGCGGTATCGCAATGTCTCGGGGAGCATGAATATGATGACGAGCCACAGAACGAAGCAAGTGATGGCTGCAACAGATATGATCATAGCGTTAGTTATATGAGAACATGATAGCCACCTAAGCCTTTGGCCAAAACGTACCCAAGAAGCCGGGAATCCATCTCCAGCCAAGCTGGCCACCCAACGCAGAGCCCAAAATTGGACCAAAGACAGGCCCGCACTGTGGTCCTAGGAGAAACACTGACATGGAACTCCCCCTTTTCTTGGGTTCGGTGATCTAGCAGTACGTCAGTTTTGCCCTTCATACCAGTGACCAGTCCACAGGTCCGGACGGCGGAAACCTCGCATCGACAAACAGACTCACATCTGCTACAGTCCCTGCGCCCATTGACACAACCGCCGCAGATCCGAACGCGTGTAAAATTCTGAGAAACATCAAACTGCCAAAATTCTTGGGCAGAGCCGCCAAAAGCACATTCGATAGAATAAAAATCGACAAAGAAATCACATACAAGGGCCGTCGGCCCCCGCGGTCAGCAAAACTCGACCAAAACAGCGGCTGTATACGTTGTTAGAATGAGATTGGAAATTGATGCGGAAGAAGAAAGAGGCGGCATCAGGCGTCGTTCTTACGGCAAAGGCAAATGTGACCATGAACACGGAGACAGTAGCATTGATGCTCGTGCTTCCAACATCGAATTCTCGTTCAAGTAGAGGTAGAACGGGCAGGTAGATTGCTCCGGAGAGAGGGCCGACCAAGCCTGCTAAGGTAACGAGTACGAGGATGAAGCGCCGACGGGAAGGCGATAATGCGCAGTACTGTGGTGGACGTGGCTGCTCTGGGTCTGCGCGGGCCGCATCCGTCATGGTCGACGAGACTGAAGACGCATTTTCCTTTGTTTTTTCAGTGTTCTGAGTGTTTGGTGAGGAATTGGCCAAAGATGCTTGGTTCTTGGGTTCGGGCAGAGAGTCGGCCTGCGCTTGACTCGATTCTGTCATGGTGTCTGCGAATAGCTTCGTTGGAGAGGCGATGCGCTCGAGGGGATTTAGAGGGGATTTAAACCGACACCATAAAGAGATTCATACGTGAGTGCAAGGCTTGGTTGACCTCAACAATTGAACTCGGGCAACAGACAAATGAGCCTGCGTGCAGAGCGACCTATTCAGAGGCAACGATGGTAGTTTGTTGATGGCAAAGTTTGTGATACCACCAAGACAGCGAATCAGGAACCAGGCGCGACGGGGGAACGAACAAATGAGGGATTCAAGAATTGCAGCACGACTTCGTCGCTATAAGTTATGTATGTAGATATGTAATGTGCCGCAGTCTGCACTGACGTCGTCGACGCCCGGCTGGCAACTGCTGCGCCAAGTATAATCGCCGGGACTTGCATCGTTGCATGGTCTTCTCGGCGCAATGAGAGTCACGAGTCACAAGTCATACACCCCCGTGCCGATGACGGTCAGCGTCGCACTGAGCATGACGGTTAATTCTCCGTTGTCGTAAATCTGATAACAGGCGAGACTGGAATATGAGAGGAGAGGAGAGGAACAAATTAAGACAGTTGCCGGACCGGTGGCCGGCTGGCACCTGCTTTGCACTTGCAAGCCATGGCTCACTCAGCTGCGCGAGAATGAGCAAGTTTGCACAACGTTGGGCTGTCAGACCGTCAGCAGGTGTTGAACAATTGGGCGTAATGGGCTGCTCGGGATGCGGGCCCACGTGGAACTTGCACCACCAAATCCCTGACCCCTCCTTCTCTTAAACAAGGCGACACCAAGTTTCTTGGCTTCTGCGTTGAATTGTTGCACGGCTCAGCTTAAGCCAGAGCGAGCGGCGGTCAGAATGTCCATCAACATAACTTGCTCAATAGTGCTTCGCCTGCCGCGTCTGGTAGCTCTTGTAGCCGTTCCGGTGATGTCTGTCGGCAATTAAAGAGACAGAGCAGGAGGGGAAGTCGTAAATCCAGCCGTGTAATCCACCTCCATTATCCGCCGCTCTCTCATTCCCATGTCTCGCGATCCTACGAACAGCATCGCGCCGCAGCCTACCGACCACGAGTACAGAATGAGAGGCAGTATACATGATGGCTCCTCGTCGGGCAACTATATCGACGCGGATGGAAAGAAAAGTCTCGTAGCAGAGCCAAACGTCCACGACTATGGTTCAACGTCGGCGGGGGGAGAAGAAACCGACGACACCGCCGCGCCATTAAGTACCAAAAAGGCTCTCTGGGCGTGGTTGATCCTGTGCTTCTCGGTATGGACGGTGCCTTTGAGTCAACTTGCGGTATCTCTTGGACTTCGAATGCTAATACCTGCAAACACGTTTCATTAGACCGGCCCAACAAGTGGCATGGTTAATTCGTACGTTACAGCCAGTATCCAGTCTGCAGCGAATGCGGTGGGCCACATCCCCGGCACCAATAAGCCCTGCGCGCGCAGAGGCGCGATAAAGTGCGTCGTCAAGCTTGGGGGCCGAGACGTCGACTATCTGAGCTACCTGTACGTCTCATTATTTTTCTACTCCGATATCCAGAGGAGTCGAATGAAAATAAAAAGATGGAGAAAAGAATAAAAAATTGCAGAATTCTTCATCTGTCGCTCTGGCAATGACTAAGACTACGAAATGAATAGACTCTATCTCCGATCTATAAGCCGCGCGACCGAGGGCGTTGTGTCTATCCTCGCATCCGGCCTAGCAGACTTCTCCGACTACCGCAAGACGATGATGATGGCCTCCATATACCTCTTTGGCGTGCTCGCCCTGCCTTTTGCGGGATTAACGGGAAATGACTACGGCCATTTGAATGCGCTGTCGACGCTCTACGTGGCCATTTCGACCGTCGCGGGCATTTACACTGTTATCGAGGCCTCGTACATTCCCATCTTCATGAGATCAGTGGGTTGGTTTGGACAACGAGAAGCTATGAGGATGCAAGATCAGGAGAGGGCTACCAAATCTGTCAACAAAACCTGGATCCAGGGCAGCAAAGTCAGTGTTTTGGGTCTTGTGTCGGGCAATCTGGGTGCGATACTGGGTTTGCTCATTGGTGTGATTATCACGTATTCGAGGGGAAGTTATGTGACGGAGGGGTATTTCAAGTACGTGTTTACCCAGTTTGGACTCCTCTTTTCCTGACGTTTCCTTCTTGTACGAAGAAAGCATATCCAGTGCGTCTGCTGATGTGGCTTTTAGCTTTCTCCTTGCGATTACAGTTGGCGGATGCCTCACGAGTAAGCCGACCATTGATGCATTCATTCCTCATAGAAATGAGACCTCAATACTGACTAGCCCTTTCTTTACAGTTTTCTGCGCAGGAGTTGGTCACTTCCTTCTCCCCAACATTCCCGGGGCGCCCAAGCCCAAAGGGAAGAGTATCTTTCTTCTCCCGCTGCGCACATGTAAGTTGACGATGACCCCAACTGTCGGAAAGAAGAGAAGCGACCGAAATAAAAATACGACAGTTTTTCTTTTTCTTTTTTCCTTTTTATGAAAAAAGCACGTGGCGTTCAAGACTGACACTACCAGGGCTTAAACTCTTCACCTCCATCCGCCGCTACCCCAATGCCTTCAAGTTCTGTGCAGGGTGGGTCCTCTGGAACACGGCGTACAGCAACTTTCTCCAGCTCCTCGCCGCTCTCTTTCTCGAGACAAGCGGCATCCAGCGCGGCAGCAACATTTACACTGTCTACACCTTCATGATGGTCATCTTTGCCTGCGTAGGCTCCCTCTCCTGGCTCTTTACCTTCCGGCGCACCAAGCTCCACATCAAACACTGGGCGTACATATTTCTGTGCATTAACGGCCTCTGCATCCTCTGGGGCTGCATCGGCATCAGCGACAGCTCTCCGATTGGATATAAGCACCAGGCCGAGTTCTGGGTCGCAGATGCGCTCTTCATGAGCACCAGCAGCGCTCTGCGGTCGCTCAACCGTGTTCTCTACGCGTCGTTGATTCCCAAGGGATCCGAGGCGGCTTTCTTCGGGCTCGAGATCACGCTGGATCTTGCAACAGGATGGATCAATCCGCTTGTGCAAGGGGCCATTCAAGACAGGACGCACAATCTGCGGTTTCCCATGATTCCGAATCTGCTTCTCATTCTGGTTGGCGGGGGATTATATGTCTGGACGGATGTGGACAAGGGGGTGCGGGATGCGGAGAAGCCGTTGGTGGAGCTCCCACTGGAGCAGGGAACGGCTGCGGCTGTGGCTGTGGCTGATGGCCCAGGCCGCCCATGATGATGCTCAGGTTTACAGGGCCCTGCATGAATGATGAAACAGCTTGACGTGAAGCGGGGTGTACGGAGTACCTATGGTTTATGTATGCACATGCATGATTATCTGCTCCAAGTCTCGGATATCTTAGAAGGGAAGGGATGCTGCTCTGGCACGTCGCTCGGGTTTTAATTGTTAGGCGTATTTATTGCATATGTATTAACAAAATGACATCAACTGTGTGCCAGTCTCGTTCTGATGCACGTTCCATCATAATGTAGGTACTCTGTTTGTACAACCAGTCTGTTCATGTTTCATGGAACTGGCTACGAAGCAAACTTGTACGGAGTACCTAAGCCACGAGAGGCATCTGTATTCTGTCTCTCAAAACAAAGAACAGCAAACCCAAAATTAAAATAAAGAAAATAGAAAACTGTCCCGCACGAAGCTCTTCATGTCATATAAAAAAAGGCTAAAATCACAAACACATTGAACATTCCTCGCATCCCAAACAATTGCTCCCATCCACCCACAGACATCTCACCCAAGTAAATCCCCCCTATTCCAGCCTCGGAAAGTGAACCACTCACTCAAGAGTCAAACATGTCCCCTCCGCGGAATTAGATACACATACTCCCCCAGTCCCACATTCTCCCGCAATCCACCCGCATACTCCCCCGACGACAACGCCGCGTGCGCCACACTCGACTTTGTGATGTATAAGTGCGCGTCTCCGCGGATTTCCACGATGCAGTTGTGCCAGGGGGTCGGTACGTGCAGTTTGTCGCAGCAGTTACTATCCGCTCCATTGGGGGGGAGAATATCTGTGGGGAAGACATGTTTGCCGAGCATTTGGATGCCGAATTTTGGGCCGGCGTTATCGTGACTGAGAATACCATGAAAAAAAAAAAGAAGAAGAAGAAAAAACGTGTCATGTTAGTCTTGTAAGTTGTAACTCGTGGGAGGGTGTCAAAAGCGGGAACGACGAAGGGACTTACGCGTGGATGGATAGGCGGACGTGACGGGGGAATAATATCTGCACTAAATTCGAGTATGCTTGGTTTCTCTATGCCAACAGGCCACAGCATCAGCTACGTCCTAGTATCCTACCTACACTGCAGTCTGTGGAGCCTCCCGATTCGTCATGTTGTAAATGCACAGACGGGTTGAGACTTGAGCGACGAACCTGTATCATTTCGAAAGCAACTTTGGCAGATTTCTTGCGCAGTTGCGTCCGACTCAGATGACTCGTGTACTTATTCGTAGCCAGATCCTCGAGCATGAATTTGGAGAAGCCCCTATAGAGGGCAATCATGCTAGCCTCCTGCGATGAGAGTATAGTTCGCAGCTCTTCATCGTCAAGCTGGAACCCCATCACCAGGATCTTGCGGCACAGTTCGGCCTCGTGGGTCATTTTGGTGGTGATGTGGTGGACCAGCTCTGGGAGCATGCGTTCAATCTCACGCGCGCTGGATAGTTCATAGCCGTTGCTCCCGTCGCAGTGCGAGGCGAATAGTTCCGGGAGGGAGCGGAACCCGACTCGGTCTTTGCCGCCTTGTAGGCTGGTAATCTGCTGGTTCATGGCTTGCAGGCGCGCGCCGTACCAGTCTACGACGTCGTCATCGACTCCGACTGCTCGGGTCAGCTTTCGCGTTCTTGTACAATTACTACGTAGCTGGTTGGCGGCGGCCTTTCTCACCAGGCCCGAGGGTGACGGTCCAAGGGGGAGGGTGACGGTCCAAGGGGGAGGGGGAAGGGGGGGGGGAATTCTAAAGAAGAGTATCGCTACTCACTGCAGTCGCTGAAGACGTGGCCGTCGCTGATGATCCAGAGCTTCGCCCCAGGCTCATATATGGCCTCTATATCTTGTATGAACTTGTGCATGTGCTCCAGGGCCAAGTACTCGCCGCGGTCTGGCGCCTTGGACAGAACCTTTCCGGTACTAGACGACTTGCATGGAAACGCCGGTAGACAGAACTCGACCATTTGTCCGCGCCTGGTGAAGTGGCTGACGCTTTCTCGAAACACGGCCCGGCCTCCCTGGTCCCATCTATCGCAGCTGGATACATATCGAAGACTGCGATCAAACAAGTCCACGATGGCATCCGTCACAGCCTCGACATCTACCTGCCCCAGAACAACGTCATCGAGTTGCGTACCGATCCGCACATTCTCCAGTATCAACGACGCAAAAAAACGGTCCACCTGGGCTTGCGCTTGGGCGTGCTTGGCGCGGCGGGCCTCCGAAAGATGTCCCCCTGCCGGCGCGAGAATCACACCCACGATATGCTGCGTCGACGAGTCCAACATCTCAAACACGGCGCAAGGACTCGTCAATGGCTGGTTGGGATGGCTACTGGTGTTTCTGGTTTCGAGCCCCAGCTCCACTTGAACTGTTGCCTGGGACAAGCGCTCCGGGAGGTATGCATTGTAACATGGAGTCTGCAGGAGCTGCTGCCGGAGATGGAGCCATGTCGATGAGATGAGATTTCTGGACGGGCCAAAACACTCGAGGAGTTCGCCGCAGCTGTGCCGGACGAATCCTGCGACGAACCGCTGGTGTATACTTGTAGAGGAGGGCTTGGGACTCGTGGCAGAGGAGGAGTCCTCGAGCGTGTCGGGATGGATTAGGTGGGTCGTCGACATTTTGTTTGAAAAGGGAAACTGTTATAAGTCGCGTGACCAAGCCCAAAAAAAAAGGGAGTTGGCATATAAGAGGAAAGGTGATTGCTTCAAAGAGATCTGAGGAAGCACTGAGAGCTCAAGAGGGTGCAGCGGCGGTGGAGGGGTCCGGGGAACTGCGGGCTGTTGTATCACCGACTGAGTGTTCGTGTAGCAGAGAGGCGTTTTTCTGTTTTATTTCCTGACTTTTTATTTAAAAACCAAGGGAATAAAGAGATGAAAAGAGAAAAGTCCTTCAGAGGCAATCTGGTAGTGACACTCTTCCAGGTATCCGTAGTTCATGGCCCGTATGTACCTACTTTCTTTCCTGATATGCTGTCTCTTGTTGGCCCCATGACGGCCCTCCTTCCCACCGGGCCACCCCCTTTGGATCAGCATTTTCATTTTTTCTTATTTTTTTTTCGTAATAGAACCTGAATGATATCCCACGTCAGCATCTGGCTCGGAATAATACCAAGACGGCACTTCTCGGAGCTGACTCTGCAGGACATTTTGCAGGGTTTCCCTCATATGCCACAGAGAAGATTGACACAGGTCCCTTGACACTCCCAACTGAATCGCACGATAATACAGATGATTCAAGGCCATAACACATAAATCTTGGGGCCTCCATCAGACGCAAAATGGCCATTCCTCACCGGCTCGGCAATATTCATTTTAGGCCTAATAAGGCGCGGCCTTTGAGCAAGTTCCCCCACTTTAGTTTTTTTCTTCTTGTTCATGCGCAAATAAGCAAGGGGGGGCGCACAGTCGGGATGATCTGTGCAAGGAGTGTGGTTCGGTAAGACGGGTCGTTGGGTGGCACTGGGGGAACAGAAATTGAAAAGAAAAGGGAATGGAAGGAAAATACAAGATGAAGTGTGTCGCGGACCGTGATTCATTGTTCGGTTTTTGCTTTCGGCAAGGCTTTGTTTTGTCTCAAGTTTCAACGTCTGACGGCTTACAAGGGGGGATCGCGAGACCCTGTATTTATAGTGGGTCCAGTGCCTGCCACATGGAGCCACATGTGGTGAGTGGGGTTTGCTCCGGGTACAGCGCACGGGTATCTCTTGATTGGCGAGCGAAGCGAAGCCATTTCTATTACTCGAGGCCTCAAATCTCTATGGCTTAGTCATGAAAGCTTGGCGAAATGATCGGCTCTCGTCGAATCCCAAGAGCTCGGCTTCTGATTGACCAAGCGCATTTGAACCCCCCAGCTCCGTCTCTTCGCCCACGGCGTCACCATATTGCGAAGTGTCTCTGCATCGTATCGATCCCGTGTTTCGTTCTTGGCCGATCAATTCCCTGAGGCTGGGCGCGCGCTGGGCCGTTGACCATCTTTCATGCATCTTGGCATGAGAAAAGGGTGTACAGCCTCACACGTAACCGGGCCATGTGTCGCTTACGAGGCTGTGGCACGTCAGCTGGGGAAGAAGCTTAATTGCCTTGGCCTCGCTCACAGGTGTCTTCATGAATCGCTCACGGCTTCATCGCGGCTTAATCACGGATTTCTCACAGCCTCACTTCGGCTTGCTGACAGCTGGCTCATGGTTTGTTATAGTTTTGCGAACGTCTCACGGCTTGATTACGGTTTGAATACAGCTTCATCATAGCTTGGCCACAGCTTTGTCACGGCTTACCACGGCTTGATTACGGTTTGAACACAGCTTCATCACGACTTGCTTATAGCTGGCTGGTAGCTGGCTGGTAGCTGGCTCATGTGTCGCTTGTATCCTTGCTCACAGAACACTCACAGAACACTTACAGCCTGCTTATAGCACGCTGTCCGTCTCTCTCATCGGCTCGCAACACCCGGCGCATCAACAAGTCAACCATTGGCTCCGTCTGACACCAGTGACCGCGTTCCAATGTTCACGGCCGTGTTTCACGTGGTGATACCACCACTGGTCCTACTCACTGTCCCACTCACCGTCACACTCATCGTGCTGCTCGTTGGAGTCCTCACTCTCACCTTGCGCCCGCTCCTATTCCCTCTGCGAGACATTCGCCGAGTCCCCACCATCCCCTTCTGGGTTGCCCTGCTGCCGCTCATCCGCGATGTCGATCAGCAAGACACCTTCAACAGATACATCAAGGAGCCCGTGACGAAGCACGGTGTAGCCAAGATCTTCTTCGCCTCTCGATGGAACCTCCTTGTTCATCGCCCCTCGTACGTGGCCGAGATCTTCAAGCGTGAAGACGTCTACCAGAAGAGTGGAAACCAGAAGAAGATTCCCCATAGTGTCTTGGCTGCTCTCACGGGGGACAACATTATATCGAGCCGGGGCGAAACTTGGAAGAGCTACCAACGCGTCATCAAGCCGGGTCTGCAAGCTGGCGCTGATCTCGGGGTGCTGCTCAGAAATGCACGCGCGTTACGTGATATCCTCGTCGAGGCGCAGGCACAGTCTCCGCGTGGCGGAGTTGGTATCCAAGCAAGTATACAGAGGTATACGATTGCCAACTTTGCGCAGAGCAACTTCAATGTCGATTTCGCTGTAAGTAACCCCCAACTTCCGGATCTCCGGCCCTTCTCCTGCTGAGTCCTGCTCGCTGGGATGGATTGATGACGGTGGATCCCAACTAACACCGGGCACATCCGGGTTGGCCTAGACCCTAAAATCCGACACTGCGTACATTCACCGCATACAGTACAGGATCAAGAAGGAAATTTTCAAGCCTATATTCCTGAATTTTCCGTTTCTGGATACCTTTGGGTTCCCGAGTCGCCAGCGAGCGCGGGAGCTGGCTTCTCACTTTACTGATCAACTGGTGTCCGCGCTAGAACGCACTGACACTTCAGTGACTTGCCTCGATGATGGAGCGAATGATTCCAAGAGCAAGCTACCCAGAGCGCTCCTCAGTGCCAGGCAGAATGGAACATTCACAGAGAAGCAATTCCGTGATAATGTGACTATCCTGTTTGTGGCCGGCCAGGAAAACCCGCAGCTGGCCATTATTTCCACGTTGTATCTACTCGCGAAGCACACTGTACGTCAAGACGTCGGAGGATGACTCATGAGCGAAAGCCGGCATGCAGTTTTAGTCTACTTGCTGACGCATCATTTTGCACAATCTAGAGCGTACAAGACGACTTATACAAGGAGTTCCTAGCCCATGACGACGGATCCATCAGCCAGGATGGCCTCCATTCCATGCCGTTGCTATCCGCCGTCGTGCTGGAAAGTCTAAGACTCTTCCCACCCATCGGACAACTAATCAATCGCCAAGTTTCGCAGCCTGTGTGGCTCGGAGGCGAGATATTCATACCGGCAGGGACATACGTGGGATACAACTGCTATTCCACAAACCGCGACTCTGAAGCGTGGGGGCCTGACTCGAATGAGTTTCGGCCACAGAGATGGGGTCTCAACTGCCAGGGCATCCAGAAGGAGTACAGACGGAGGAGATCCCGGGCGGAGTTTATCTCCTTCCATGGGGGCCAGCGGGCATGTCTCGGGGAACGTTTCGCCTTGCTGCAGCTCAAGGCCACGTTGTACGTCCTTGTCAAGAGCCTGCGGTGGAGGCTGGACCCTACGTGGCCGGATAGAATGACTCCGGTAAGTGTGTGGTGGCGCTCTTTTACACGGGTGTAGTGCTTTAACTGACTACGAGATTCCGTCATCTCTGTTTTTCACAGGCCGGTCCTCTGTGTCCAAGGAATCTGCACTTGATTTTTGAACAACGAATGGCGTCATGAAGATCCGTGCATGGCCCCCCGTTCCCTGGCCCAGGGCAGACAATCCGAGATTTGCTCTTCGAGTGGAAAGTGGTTAGTCAGAGGTGATGTGATGACAGCATGTATAGAGTTGGATGGGGATGGGTGTCAGCTAGATCTCCGAGTCTTACCCAGCCGCAGTATTACACTCACAGAGCCGCATGAGCCGAGGAGCCGATGTGCCAGCCGCATATGTATGCCGCCTGATACGCATTCGCTTACGTCAAGCCCCATGTCATTCATTGCACTGTATGCATGCAGCGCTGTAGATCCTCGGATACTGGCGAAATATGTATCTACAGATTTCCCCGCCGATCCGAATGCCCGTACCCGGACTCTAGCTCTGAAACGAAGGCGATTCCGGCCTCAAGGCATTTTCCACTTTTCTCATGCATCTACTATAATACAATGTCGCACAAGTGAAACGAAAGCCAGCTGAATATTGTCACGCTTTTTCCAGTGCTTCGTATATTGCGCTGTAGAACGGTACAGGTCACTGGTCGATACTTTTAGTGCTAAAGCCTGCCTATGCTATGCAGTACTATTTCTGTACAATGTACGCATAACTGTACGCCCTGAAGTCCACACGGGGATACTGCCTCATGCGCACGTCGCACACGGGATGTTACAGTGATCCAGTCCCTCGGGCAGTGAGTACACTTCGCCAAGTATATCTTGCCTTGGACAATGGAGTTTGTGCCCCCAAACGCGGAGAACCTGTTTCGTTGTGGTGGCTGTACTGAGTACTCTTTCTTTGTCGCCGACTCGCGTCAAGTTACGTCTGTGCAGAACACGGAACAGCAACCTGGCCATGTTTTTTCGGTGCTTGCCGAGCTTCTGATAGGATACGGACCGTGGACGAGGCGTTGGCTCAGGGACTGTCTGTGTGCATCCTCGTGTGAAGTCTCAGCATCATTCCTCCAGGAATAAGCTGGCTGATTTTCTCACCTGTTCGACGTAATCTTGAGTCTCGAACACTATACAAGTCCGCCCGAAAAAAAAAAAAAGTTCGGGATAGAGCCGCCAACGTCACGGTAGGGCCTCCCCGGCTTGAGCACACAGCCGCAGTCTCAATGTCATATCCTATGATGTGGTGTTTTTCTTGGCAGCTTTGGATTTCGTCGAGGACTTCGCCTTGGGTGGCGAAGCTAATCTCCTGTTGTTGATTAGGCTCGTTCGCCTCGTACGTGCGTGAGCGTCGTGACTCGTTCTTCATGTCAGCATATCTGTCTTAGTCAAGATGTCCAAAGAGAAACCTTTGACCTTCCAAGCACTGTCACCTGTGCACTTCAAACATGTGGTCTCTCGCGGTCTTGATGGTCTGAGAGATCCATTTACATCTCTGTAATCGAATCATCAAGATCGGGCCTTTGCCACGGCCTTGATGGTCTCTGGATCCAGAGATAACATCTCTGTTGTGATGAACTGGCCTCGGGTGGTTGCCGCACTCTAGCGTTGACAATAGAATTGTTTAACTTTCTCTTGAGGACTCAGGAGAAAGAGAGGAGAAGAGTCCCCTCGTTCCCCTGATGCTATACTAAGTACAAAGATGTGCGTGCCTCGCTCTTCTCGCACTAAGAAGGAGACGAGCTAAAGCTCGAATCCATGACATCTGTAATCGAATCAATATGATAGAGCCTAAGTCGTGGAAGATTCCAAGCCTGGAGTTCACAGCTCTTCAAAGGGTTTTCCAAGGACATCTTGACTGAGACAGATAAGCTAAGATATCTCACATACGATGCAAAAGAAAAAGTCGTGTAGGGAGACTGCATTGTCGATGCCAACTACGGCGGGAGATACATGTGTCAACGCAGCAAGAGGCGCCGGCGAGACAAAGGCAAGTCCAGCCGCTATCGTCACAGTCACCGACTCTGAACTCACCGTCCCATCTACCACCGTCTGGGTAATCAACCACGTCTTGTAAATGCCATGGATTCGAGCTTTGGCTCGTCTCCTTCTTAGTGCGAGAGAGTGGGACGCGCACATCTTTGTACTTGGGTAGGTACCTACCTGGTAGGATAGCATCAGGGGACGAGAGGGCCTTTCTCCTCTCTTTCTCCTCAAGAGAAACAATTCTATTGTCAACGCTAAGAGTGCAGCAACCACCCCAGGCCAGTTCATCACAGTAAAACACAAAACCCGGAGGATCGGATGTCAAGAACGGAGGCCAGTGACACGAACCCCACAGCCGCACGTAGCGCGAGTGATACAAGAGGTAATCACTCAGCCAAAGCGGCGTTGTTGGCCCCGGTTCTTGGCATCAGATCCTCCGGGTTTCGTGTTGCACAAGACATGGTCGGTTGCCCAGCAGGCTGGACGGTAACTATGAAGATGTCGGCTTGCCTTTTGTTTCGCTGGCGCCTCTTGCTGCGTTGACATATCTCCCGCCGTGGATTATATCTTCCGCTTGATGAAACGGAATGAGTTCCCTAGCCTGTCACGACGTTTGCCCCCGCTGGTTGTTGGAGGAGCCGTTGATGAGATTCATCCTCAAACCAACCCAACGATGACTTGACGTCGACATCATCGGCATCATCAGTATTATCTCCAATTGGTTCTCTCCATCTGCTGTTCATCTTTGAGCGCACGTGAGCATTGATGTAATACACGCAAAGTTGTTGTTGGCTATCGGAAAAGATGCGATCAAGGACGTTTTTCAAGGCCTTCTCCTTATCTGTGACGCCGGTAATCTGGAACAGAGACCTGTTGAATCTGTTTGTTTTGTACGTATTTTCAACGCCAAGCACCTCCAGGAACGTCTTCCACATCTTCTCACACCAAGGATATGTCCATATGTGACGGATTGGATATGCTGTTGATATCGTAGATGATTGAATGCTTCAGTTTCTGTCCCTGAAGGACCCGAATCCACGCTTGTGTCGCAGACAGTCCGTCTAGCCTCTGGCATTGAATCCGTTACCTATCGTTGTAAATATCCCGGGTGCGGAAGAAGGAGTGTGAACACTGAAGAGTCACTTCGTTCATGGATGATCATGCCCATCTCTCTAGCCGGCACGGCCACAGCCGAGATAGCTCTCTGGAGAGATCTTGCTGCTCTTGAGCCGCTATGACAGAAATGCCGGCAGTGCTGACAGAGGCCTGCAATCGGGTAGCTGATATGGGAACTTGGAAGACACGTTGATGAAGGATGAAGAATTTCAATGATGGAAACAAGGTCCTTTCCGGCGGCCCTATGCTGCGCTCCGGGGCCGGGGACCTATCATTGGTACTTCCCACTGCCTACCCTCATAGGAACCTACGTCCTTAGGTAGACACGTAGAGAACGGGGTTTAGGTGGTTGAGATGGGCATTATAGAAGAGGAACCGACTTTGCAGTAGACGTCACATTTATTTACGACAATACATCAGAAGATATCATTTCCATCACTCATACCATCCACATTCCCTAGACATACCCGCGATCAATCTGCAATAGCACAATATACACCACGCATAGCCTTAAGCAACCTGCAACGACAGCGA
>QEQW01000591.1:0-16668 GCA_004016085.1 Claviceps quebecensis
GCTTGATCATGGTTATATAGTGCATTGCCACCCCTGACGGTACAGGTCGTGACACCCACCTCCTAAGTACCCGAGAATGTACCCTGCAACGTGTGAGGGTTGGATATCCCTACTGTGAGAAACGCATAACCACCCGTTCCGCCCAAAGGGTCAAGTGACCAAGTGCACGTCTGCAGCTCGATCAAGGTTATTAGGCAAAAGTTAACTGAAGAAATCGTGCGGCGACGCGTAGCGGAGGCGCACATTTCGTGTTTGCCTCTTTATGCTCGAGTTTTGAGTGTCATATGGGTATGGTGTGGAGCCTTCCTGCCTTCTCCTCTTCCCATTGGTCAGTATCCTTAGAAAAACCCGTAACTCGTTTTCACGCTCACGTGACACAGACCCCTTGAGTTTTGCCTATCTTTGGCGCGCACTGTCACAGCTTCGCGTCACTGCATTTTATAGTGCATTGTCACAGCTGCACAGACGGCACTGTACAGACCGTGACACCTACCAACCCGACCAAAAGGTCAGAACACTAAGCTGATGAGAACCAGCTTAGTGCGGGATATATAGGTACAGTGCAACGGACAGAGCGGTTACGGGTGACCGGCACACTACGTATAATTACGGAGTACCTACTCCGTACATATATTATTCAAGTTATGGTTATGAGTATAAAGTCTTTGAATCTGTGACGACGGAGTGTCACAAAGTCGCCTAGATGTGCTAATTCCATGACAACAGTTGTCTTGGAATCGTACCCTTTTGTGGGGTGTGTAGCTCAGTTGGACAGCACATTGACTGGCCGTTACAGAATCCACGATCTACATGCCTCACGAATGCGGCATCTCATGGCGAGCATCTGCTCTGTCACCTCTCAACTCAGTGTTTACTTCTTAGATATATATTGTGAGTGATCTACGGGACAGAAGGCAAAGTCTGTCCAAGGCATGAACATTCATTTGCATGGAAGTGGACTACGAGCCACCATCCTGCTTTTTCTGGCTCTCCAGTCTTGGTCATAGGGTCGCAGGCATCCGAGCCTCTACCAGACGATGGTGCTTTTCGATGTCGGATCTATGACATGCATCCTGGAGTGCTTCTGCGATCGTGGCACTCTGCGATAGGGGCATTTAAGCATCGAAGAAAAGTGCCATCCAAGTTATGAAATCATTAACCTCGATGGGCTGGACCGGCTTGCCTAACCCTCTATCCGGCCACAAGCCGCTCAAAGCAACTTTGAAGAATACTACTGGGCCATTACCTCTTTCACAGGGCTGAAAAAACAAATAGCTAGTCACATGTGTCAGTAGTTGTGTCCTGGATTCTTTTGCAGTGAAATGACATACATTATTTGTTGCTGCAATTGCAATGCTATCCTCAAAGGGATGCCAGCTCATGTGCAAAATCTTTTTGTTGAAATCAATCTGATTTGCGTCTGTCTCCCTTTTCATGCGCTGGGCGCTGCCTGCCGGACTGCCTGCTCTAGATCCATTTTTTCTGCCCCCATTTGCCATGGGAGTCGTCGATGAGTTGATTGGAGTAGCAATGCCGACCTTCTTAGCTTTGAATGCTGATTTGTCTGCTTGTAAAACTACTTCAACTTCTTTGTCAGGATCAGAGGGATAGATCATGAAGTTGTTGTTGTAGCTTCCTGTCATCACGTTCTTTGCATCACCCGAGAACACTACCTCGAACTTGTCGAAGATGCTATCATTTTCATATGTGTCGCAGAGCTTTGGCCGAAGATGTTCGTGAATTGGAATTGTCTTAACTGGTTGGCGCTCCATGTTGATATCCCAAATCTTGACTGTGAGATAATCGCGAGAGAGTATGTACCGGCCATCATGAGAAAAGCGAACATCGGATATAGATGATATTATCTCCGAGAAAAAACCCCCAGCGGACGCGTCTTCTTCTTGTTCAAATACTGCCTTGAATTAGAATGAGGTTTGCAAAGGAGAATAGCATACGGAGAATCGCAATTTGACTCAGGGTCGGGTGTCTCTTACACTTGGCATGTTGGTCGCACAAAGCACTCTCTCGCATGTCTGCCAATTTGACGGTGCCTTTGGAGCTTGCATACATGAACCAATTACAGCCATGGGGATGAAATTCCGCCGCGGTGATGACTTCTGTAAGCTCTTCCATGTTTGCTGGTTTAATGTCGACGATATTGAAACTTTGATCCTGGATATTTAAATTCCAGAGATTGATTCGCAAATCGTCGCTGCTGATAAACGTTTCTCCATCGCTGTTGACAGATATACTATTTATATGGTAGGCATGCGCATTTGCATATGTACGACGAGGAACGGCTGCAACAACAGTATCGTGATGGGTAAGTCGTGGTAGCTTCAAATCCGCGGCATTACGGAAGTGTTGGGTTGTAGCCAAGGGCCGGGAGGCACCAGCTCCAGCTACGCTACCTGGCGTAACATCGTGTGACAGATTGTTTTCTGCTACAACTTTCAACGACTTCTCAAAGATTTTCCATAGCTTAATGGTTTTGTCATTCGTCGAAAGAAGATAATGGGATGCATTTTGTCTGCGGCACCATTTTATTTTGTTGATTTTCTCTTCAATTTCGAGGGATTTGAGGTAGTCAAACTCAGGTTCATGGGACTGAAACTCGGTATGGAATTTGTATTCGCAAGACTTCTTCTGTGAAGCTACGTTAATATGTTTGCAGAAACGTGTGGCAGTAGGAAAACTTGATACTCCAAGCAATCGAGGATTGAGGAAGCGGTAATCGACTTCCGACGTACGGTTTCGTTTCTTTCAAACAAGACGACTCGTCCGCCCTTGTCACCGGTCGCCAAATAGTTTCCGGTGTGATCAAACTCAACGGTTGATATTATATCGGCTGGTTAGTAGAAAATGGCGTCAGCAGATATACCTCGACGTCCAGACCACAAACAATCAATGGTCACGTCTATCTCACCCTCAGTGATGTCCTCGATGTCGCCCTTGTCGCCAAAGCATCTAGTTCGAAGAGTCAGTGTACAAAGTATACGTATGCTTTCTTCCACTTACTGTGTGAACTTCCACGTCGGGGAACTTGCTTCACTATCCACCATCTTGTCTTGCGGCAGGAGTATATGGGGGGTAAGTCAAGGCAGTAGTCAAAATCTGGGGAATAGAGTAGCGATACGAATGAACGATGCACCTTGGCAGCAAGTTCCTCGTGCGATGTCGGTGATTGTGAGGCGTAGAGCAGTTGCCTGCGATGTTAAGGGAGTATTGTGGCGCGCGGCCAGTCCTGTTGACAAGTGATGCGGCGAAAGAAGGTGGGCGGTGGATGATGTCGTTTGACAAGCGTGAGTGGCGGTCGTGGTGGGCCTGAAGGCAGCTCCCACTGATACATACCTATAGGTACCTTATGTTACCTAGGTACATAGCTTAGGTAGCCTCGCGGAGCGGCGGACTGAAGATAAGGTCCCAAAAGTTTGCGACCGTCCTTATAATAAATAGTACACGCTTATAATAAATAGTACACGTACTACCTATGTACATGACTTTGCTACTGGTTCTGACCAAGATACTATAGGGATGACCGTGATGCAAAACCCTCTCAATGTTGTAGCTTTGATGGCAGAATCGATAAGTAAGTAAACGATATGGTACATGTAATCTATAGTGGCTACAAGATACATTTCATACAGTAAATACTTCCTCGAGCTATGCTGAATCCTGACACAAACAACGAGACGGACTACCTATGGAGAGTCACCCGAGACTCGAGAGTGATCCCTAAGAGTAGGTACCTTAGGTACGGAGTACCTGATACATAGCTTTTCTTCAGATATAGCTCTCCACTTTTTGCCGAATTTCTTGTCTCCGGTTGAGCCTTTGAGGTGTACGGAGTATCAATCGCAATCGGATAGTGTGCGTTGCCTTGCATAGGTACCTCCTACCTACGAGGTACCTTATTAGGTACATACAGCATCAATCTGATTCAAGAATCAAGACACATGTATTCTCTGTACGCACGGTGTCTCACCCTATTTCGTACAGGAATAACTGATATAACTTCAACACCGAGCATAAGAACGATAAGTCTCGGATGTGATTGATACTCTGGTCAGTGGATAGCAGCTCAGGATAGCGGCCGGAGCTTGATAATTTGTGCATGTAACGCCTTTCGTAAGGCCATCCCATGGGTATTTCGGGCGTGCTGATAAATCAGGCCATCAAGCATGTTTGCCCAGCACGCTCTCCATGCGGCACAGTACGATGTGCCTAGTCAAAGAGGCATAACAACCTTGCAGGAAGATGAGAGAACTCTCTCGAGGTTAGAAGGCGATGATATACTTGATGTGATTGCTGACGAAGCGGCGCAAATCCAACGGTTCCTGGAGGCATGTTGTCGTGCCTACTGCCGTCTCTACTGTTGATCCCCGATACGATAGTCCCGAAGTTATCTACCGGCGCTATTCAAGCTGTGCGAGATGCTTGGCCACAAGCAGCAATTGCCAGGCTGTCCCAAACAAACGCGGCGTATCGAACGGCACAGAACCTTCCGATACGCTTCAGTACCACTGGTGCCTGGAAACTGGAGTTTAACTAGATGCATAACTAGATGCATACAGGCTGCCTCGTCGGATCGTCGCGGTCCATGGGCGCAGGGAGAAAAGATATCTGATTTTCCACAATGAGGCAGACAGACGCGTGGAGGAGAAGGTGAAAAAAAAGATATAAAATGGCTAAATCGTAGACAAATCGGCATTGGTGATATTTGGAAAGCAACGGAAGCAGAAGCCGCTGTTCAAATGCAGAGATACGAGTCGCGAGACCGCAATAAGCCACAGTTTTAACGACAGGAAGAAGTGTTTTGTGTTGTGTGTTCTTGTCAGTCAGTGTGAATCAGTTGTCTCTTATTATGTTCTGAGCGATTTTTCACGTGTGTACACTGTAGATACATACATAACAAACAAAACAAACCAATATTCCTCGCGACGCCTTCACGCGGCCTCTCGAGGCGGTTTTCCGTCTCTAGAAAGCTCGTACTTTCTTCTTTCTCGTGTCAGAACCGACACGCCTTGGGCGCGGACAGAGAGGGGTCTGCGCTGGTATGCGACGTCTGTCTCGAGACAAACAAGGCGGCGGCGGCTGACCCTGAGACGAAGTGTTGGTGTCGGCATTCTTTGTGCCGAGTGACTACGGAGTAGGTACCATCCGTGGAGGGTGGCCGAGACTCTGGATGGGAGATCGGTGGCGGCCATCTAAAAGTGCCGAGGGACTAGATATCCGGTGGAGGAAGAAGTGGTCGCTGAAATTCGAGTTGGGAGACCAGTGCCGCATCCCGATGACACCTGACATCTGATGGCTCCCCGACTGCCCTATACTCCGTAGAGCGAGACATTAACTAAACATTACTGTTGGAATCACGCAACACGGAATATCGCCGGATATTCCAGGAGATGTGAATCGCATGCGGATTGGTGGGCAGTGGCGGGCTCAACACTATAAACAACTGGTAACATGGAGCATAAAGAGGCAAACGCGAGATGTGCGCCTCCGCTACGCGTCGCCGCACGGTTTCTCCAGTTTTGCCTACCTAGATTACATGTTGCCATTGCTGTTTGCTGTGAGAAACGCATAACCACCCGTTCCGCCCAAAAGGTCAAGTGACCAAGTTGCACGTCTGCAGCTTGATCAAGGTTATAGTGCATTGCCACCCCTGACGGTACAGGTCGTGACATTTGCGAACATAAATAACATAGGTAGTATGTATACGGAAAATGGCTTCTTGGTCGGTAGGTGTTGGGACAGATCGCAAGGGATGCGTATACGCAAATGTGGGCTGACATGAACAATCTAGTGTATTCATGGAAGCTATCGAAGAAGTAATAAGCTGGTTCTCTAGTGCGGGATATAGGCACATGCAACCGACGGACAGAGCAGTTACGGGTAACCGTCACAGTTTGATACTTTTGATTGACGCGGCAGTGGGGCGCAGCGCGCCCCTCCGCAGAGCCTCCCTTGGGGCGAATAGGTAGGCGGTCTAAGGCTAGGTGCACTACGGAGTACATACAGTGTGCACCTGCTGTATCTACATACGGAGTACATAGTACTAAGTACATATGTACCTATATGTGTCGCAGGGTATATAGGGGTATTTACCGCACATCAGAGTGGCCAGACGGCTGCGCCCATTCTTTTGTGCGATAGTTATGAGCCCGGGAGGTTAACGCCTGAAACTTCCACTTGCGATAGTCGCACGTTCGAATCCCCACACTTGTATACCACACACGCCTCCATTGTAGCCTTTGAACGGCGAAGGCATTTGCCTGCGGGTTAGCTCTGTGTAGCTAAAAGTCCTTTCGCACTGTTAGCTAGGGGGTGTGTCGCAGCACATCAGAGTGGCCAGACGGCTGCGCCCATTCTTTTGTGCGATAATATGTAGTCCGTAAAAAGGCCCCCTCGATTTTGCCTACAAGGTATGTACCTCTTGACGCGTCCCGGCGCAGCTTGGCGTCACGCGTGTCATAACTCCGTACTGCCTTGTTAAAATTATACTTCCTATCGATTGAGCCTGACTTCTCCAGTCAGTGGCCTATATGTAGTATAGGTAGACTCGCGAGGCGCTTTACATCCGTCAACCAACTTCTACCAAAGATCTCAGCCTGAGCTGAGCCCGAGATCCCAACAGTACTCATACACAAGGCTACGGTTTCTACTGCTTGTTCGCAAATGGCCGACGCCGCCACTACCGACAATGACAACCGCCCGTATAAGCGCCACCATGCTGAACTTGCGGAACAGGATGATTCAGGTAAGACTCATCCACCTCCTCCAAAGAAGTAAGCCAATTTTGGGCTAACACAACGTCAGAATCACCGTCCGATGACGATGTTGGCCCCCGACCTGCATCCGAAGCGCCCAAGAAAAAACGGCGCGTTCTTCCCTACGAAAAGCTTTATGTCGCAGCTCTGCCACAGTCAAGTCGCTACTCAAGATCACTCATGCACAAGGAGCAACTGCTTTTTGTAACATGGACACCGTTGACCGACTTTCTTATCACAGCCTCTGTTGATGGCGTCGTGAAATTTTGGAAGAAGGTCGATCAAGGCATTGAGTATGTTAAGGAATTCAAAGCCCACAGCGGCGAGATAAAGTCTGTGTCTGTCAGCTTGGATGGCCGAAGTTATGCAACAGCCGGCACCGATGAGACGATCAAAATTTTCGACGTCAGTACATTTGATTTGTTGTCCATGCTCCCCTTGAGCTACGTTCCCAACTGCGTCTGTTGGGTGCACCGTAGAGGCGCATCTTTTCCAGTCTTAGCTGTGTCAGAGGAGTCAAGGCCCCTGACACACTTGTACGACGGTCGCGGCGAAAATGAAGTCCCCTTACACACCATCAAAAGCCTTCATCGAAGCCCTGTGCATTTGATGGCTTTCAATAACGCATTTGACTGCGTTGTCTCAGCGGATGAAAACGGTATGGTGGAGTACTGGCGACCAAACGAGAAATACGAAAAACCTGACAATGTCTTCGAATACAAAACGTCAACCAACCTTTTCGATTTCAGGAAAGCTAAATCCATCCCCACTTGCTTGACCGTTTCGCCCAACGGCAAGAGTTTCGCAGCATTTTCTGTCCCAGATCGAAAAGTTCGCATCTTCGATTTTGAATCTGGCAAGCTCCAGCGCACCTACGATGAGTCCCTTCAAGCTATTGAAGACATGCAACAGGCTGGAACCGCTTCTCATGATCTAGACGGGGTTGAGTTTGGAAGGAGACTTGCACAAGAACGAGAAGTGGATTGCGGAATGCTGCGACACAAATCCAATATCATCTTCGACGATTCGGGCTATTTTATTGTGTATGGGTCCATGCTAGGTATCAAGGTGCTCAACACCTATACAAATCAAGTCGTCAAGATATATGGCAAGGGGGAGAACTTCCGTGCTGTCAACATTGGTTTATATCAGTGCCAGAAGCTGAAGAAGGGCATTTTCTCGGTTGAGATGGGGGCATCGAGCAATCCGCTATTACAAGAAGCGGCAACCCGAGACCCGGTCCTCGTCGCCACCGGTGTCGGTAAACATCGCTTTTACATGTTTACTAATGAGGACGATATCTCCAAATCGACGCGAGACATCCAGAACGAGCGGCCAGTCATATTGGGTAGTAAGACGGAGGGGATTGCCAAAGCGGCGGCGACAGGGACTGCTGCAGTACTCCATACTAACTATGGCGATATTTACATCCGCCTCTTTCCTGAAGCGGCACCGAGAACTGTGGAAAATTTTGTTACGCATGCAAAGAACAATTACTATAACAACACGATATTTCACCGGGTAATTAAGAAATTCATGATTCAGGGCGGTGATCCACTAGGCGACGGCACGGGCGGCGAAAGCATTTGGAACAGGGAGTTTGAAGACGAATTCAGCAGCCTGAAGCATGACAAGCCGTTCACAGTGAGCATGGCCAACGCGGGGCCCAATACCAACGGTAGCCAATTTTTCATCACTACTGAAAAGACAGTAAGTCGCCACACTACTCTTCGCCATATCGGACTCGGACCCTGTCAGATTATGCTAATGATTGACAGCCCTGGCTAGATGGTAAGCATACCATATTTGGACGAGCCACTCAGGGCTTTGATGTCATTCAAAAAATTGAAAGCGTCAGGACGCATAAGGAAAAACCCGAAGATGATATTAAAATCCTCAACATCGACGTCTTGTAGAAAAGTCTACGGAGTAAATATTCGAGACGAATGGGCGCCAGGTAGGAGCCATATTCTACTACACCTCCACCTTAGACTTGTATGTACCTCGTCAAATTAAAGTGCAAGTCAGAGGACCAAACATCTCGATTTTACAACTCGAGCCTTGCCACGTTCCAAATAGCTTAATATCGACCTTTCTCAGTGGTAGCCAAAGATCAGCTAAAATCAAGGCATTTATAAATTATGCAGTGAGTAAAGATAAGTCTCATCCCAAACGACTTGGCGGTTTCTACCAGAATAACGGCACAAGAGTGACTACCCACGCATGTGGCCTCAGTCATGAACGGGTCTATTGGAAACCTGTTACTCCCAAAGCTAGCAAACGATTAATGCCTTGGCGAATATCAGCAAGGGAGCGTAAAAATTAGCTGCAGATGAAATACAACATGTAGTGCGGGCGCTTTCTGCCGCATAATCTGCAGTTCCTGGTCTGTTTCATATCATCCATTTATTCTGTAATGATACACGTCCATTACATACTGCCATTCATCTTTCAAACAGAAGAGCACGCCCAAAAAGGGCTCCTCGCGCTCAACTATCGTGAATGCTACGCTACTTCCGTGGTTTCGTCGCGCTCAGTGGAGAGATGAAAACACTGTTGAGCACGGCGTTGGGCAGACCCAGATGCGGGCTTGCCGCCGGGGAGGTCAGAATTGTACCCTTCACGTGTAAATACGACGATTTGGTCAACAGTGAACGAAATGGGCTCATCATAGGATAGAAAATGAATCGACGTTAACTTTGAGCCGGAATTCGCTACAGAATCCAGGTCTCCTATCGTCCTTCCAGGAGCCCCGGACTCAAAGAGAGGCGGCGTGACAGGCGCCTTCTATCGTAATAGTGCTGAGAAATATCTTCTTACAATTTTCAATGAAGACACAATCTTTGTGCACGATGATGCGCCCGTTCATTGCTGAAACCGTGCAAATTGTCTCGAGGAGCTTGAGGTACGCTATCTGAACCGGCCGCCGTGTAGTCCTGACTTTGAACCCGTCCAGATTCGTGGTCATGCTTCAAGATCGAACGTGTTGACCTGATCTGACTACAGCTTGATCGACCAAGTGGCAGGCCTCGTCAGAGCACCTATTCAAGGTTGCGACAGATGTGTGTAATGCTATGTATCAGCGAGCTATATTCATTCCATTTTCCTCTCACACACCCATCGCAATCTCTTTGAGGTGGTTTGAAGACGTCTGGGACCTCATTAGTAAAGCTGAACTAATTTACGACGATTACTGAAAGATGAGGAAGTAGAGCGAAGCTTTACATGTAGGTATGGCAAACTTCAGGGGGGGGTGGGGCGGGCAGCATAGGCCCGAGGGGAATCGGACTTCCCATTTTATGACATTTTTCGGGTCCCTTGTATACGGTATGAAAGGGACGAAGCAAGACCACATGTTTTCGATGGGGTAGGCCAGGGCTATGCGGCGGCCAATACAGAGGGCCTATCTCTCTGGCTTCTCGAGGCAATTCGTCACAATTCTAGGTAGCTGTGCGAACGGGCTCGTTATAGTCCTCAAAGATTGTGTCGTCATTGATCATATCTTGAAGATTCTTCTCAATTGTATCACGAACTGGCGCATGTCACTCCGCCTCTCTCCTGGGAGGACGATGAGAAGACCCTGATTATCGTAGTGGATATCGCTGCAAAACAAAACATGCGACTGTGGCGGTCGCGATTCGTCTTTTCTAGTATAAATTTGACGCCAATTGTCTTCGACCTTGGAATGAGTAAATTTCACGGGCTGAAAACCAAGTTATCGTAGTTAAAAATCTAGTGTGCGATTTCGACCGGACGCCAAATCCATATCTGGGTCTGTCTAGCGCCGCACTCAACGGACCATTCATCGTCCATAAATCGCGGCGAAACCACGTGAGGGCATTTCACGATACTCGAGCGCAATTCGGAGGGGTTTTTTTTTGCCATGATTCTGTTTCAAATGGGCGTTGCGAGGCTCTGCGACGCTTAATATGATGTCACTGTCTGAGGTGCCGTACACTTGTGTGCATGGAAATAGAGTATTGTTATTTCTACCACCCGATAATTCTATTCATACCACCTACGTGGTTTCTATTGGAGGTCTGTCTCAATTGCAACTTTCAACTACATGAGGGTGTACGTGCAAAAGTTCTATAGACATATGCTTCTCTCAATTCAATGTTCCTGTTGCACTTGTTCCTCGTGCGCGTTGCTTACACGTTACAACTCAGTAGTGACTTCTGAATTTCTGCGTCATTGACTCATTGGAATGAGTGTATATCTGCAGTATACATACTCGTTTTGACTTCTCACTTTGTTGCGAATGATTCATGAATGACATCAACGTGAGGCAGGAAGCGCATTGGCAACTTACTTATTGGACGACTGCCATGTATATTATGTGTCTTTAATATGTATCACACTTTATAATGTGCATGTATGATCTTCTTATCAATACTCGGACGTCGTGGCCCGTTGGCAACTAGCAACTGGTGTTGCTCCAGGGTGGCAGCAAGTTTGATCTTGAACGCAACGACGAAGAGTTCTGATTTCTGGTGTGTCATCATGTCATGTGTAGCATGGGCTAGGCCCAAAACGTTCCGTTTTAGTGTGACAGCGCTAAATTTGGAACATTGCTATTTCACATGGGAAATTAAGCAAATCGGCCAAGAATCGTGTGATTTCCGAGAATTAGGGAATGCCCTGTTTCCCTGTGAATTGGGAAGCCCACATCCCTAGATGAGACCCCCAATGCCCGACTGATACTGGGTGGTACTCATCCTGCGTCTTGCTGGTTGTTGGCTGAAGAAGTTCGTAATCAATTGCCGGAACGCGCGTGGATCTGTGCTTGCCACCGTCGAGACCGAATTGATCGAGTACATTGGTACAAATGTATCAATCGTTAGGGTTTTCAGCTTCCTATCACGCTCGATTCTTGCTACGGGGAATCGGGATCTAATGAATTCCCCCCGAGGACGTTTCCCTGTGCTTCGTATAGGGGCCTAGATTTGCAGCGGCGGCGTCGATGAAATCATGTAGATGCTGATGTCGAAGACTCGAAATGCTCGAAATGTCGTAGCTGCCGGACAAATCGGGCCGAAAAATGCGTCGAGGATTTTGAAAAGGTTGTCAGCAGCAAAAGCTTTCGAAGCTCAGCATCTTGCTCGGTTCAACACCATGAACAGTCGTAGATCTCTCCATATGTCCGAAGTCTTCTACTTCTTCCATCTACTTCTCCCAGTGGCTGTGCTCCAGTGTATGTATGTGCTGTAAGTCAGAATATGATACCTAAGTCAGAATATGATACCTAAGTCAGAATATGATACCTAAGTCAGAATATGATACCTAAGTCAGAATATGATACCTAAGTCAGAATATGATACCTAAGTCAGAATATGATACCCCCCGGGGCCTACACTCTCCTGAGTCCTCACCCTAAACAGCGTTTCCTGTATTGTCTTCATCCGGTGTACCTACAGCTGCACAGCTGGGACGCCGAGGCGTTAAATTCAATCATCATCATCATTTTCATTCCATGTGCGCTCCACTGTATGCCCTAGAACACATCACCAATGGAGCTACGATCAAGTATGTGTGTGAGATATATCATACAGCACTGTACTGGCAATTAGTACCGCATCAGCTCTTATTGGATGTACCAATTATATGCTCCCCCAGCATACATGCCGGTCAGCATGCTCGTCCCAGCAGCTGTGGCCATCCATAACTACAGTGCTTTCCCCCCCAACTACTCCGTAGAGTCTCTGAGGTAAACAGCTACGCCGAGGTACATTATGTGCCCTCCACTGCATTCTAGTACCATAGGTAGAATCTAGATGCCTCCTTCACGCTCCAGCTCCAACACCCCTATCTCTTCCATCAGCGTCACAGTGGCAATTGAGCTAGCCAACTCGCAGAGTTGACGAAGAGGCGAGGCTGTTGCTAAGTAAGAATAAGATCTGACAAAATAAAAAATGCGAGCGTGGCGAGCTTCAAGTGAGGAATCGAATGGGATGTGTGGGATGTGTGGAGGTGGAGGGTGGGCAACTCGATGTCGAAGTAGGAATGGCAGATGTTGCGAAATCGTAGAATGCTTTCGCAGAATAGCCATTGAGTTGATTTTCGAATTTCTAGATGCCATGTGCCATGAGCATCAGAAGTTTCATTTATTAGGGTTTTCTTTTGTGTTTTTATGATAATCTGCATCGAGAGGAGATAATTCATACTTCTGGCATCGTTGATCAAGCCAGAAGGTGAACCGGCTTGTCAAGAAAAGAAATGGGGGTCGCCAATCCCTTTCGCGAATTGTAGCCTAAGTATCTTCTCCGTCGCACAGAGAAGATTGTCGTTGCCCTTTTTGGAAGAAGTCTGCTTGCGGTCAAGTGGCCTGCCGCCCAAGGTTTCGACGGTGCGTACACACTGTAGGGCTTATGCCTCTCTCACTCAAGAGGGCTTCTCGTGTCTTTTCCTTCTCAAGGGCATCTGCTGCTGCTGCCGCCCCGTTAGGGTCTATGCCCAGACGCCGAAATTGGTAGCGCTGAGCAGCATTTCTTACACCAGATTGGCTCCAACGCGTCTGCCTTCCGTATGAGAGTAGTTCAGATACGTCAGCTCCTAGCCTTCTCCTCCTTCGTCTAAATGCGCCACCGTGATTCAACATGAACATGCAGTTAGTCCCTCGTTGTAATTGCGAAAAGCGATTGTCGGCAATCAAGCAATATATGATCGTCAAGCCCCTGCCGTAACTCTGATATTGAACCCAAGATCTTCAAACTTGCTTCTCCTTCCTCTGCGCCTACAGTAAACCAGCAAGTCGAAATATATCATTTGGGACACACAGAGACAAAACTCCGTACTTTTGTGTCCTCCTGGCACATCTACATGTCACTCGATTCATTCGAACAATCTGATAGAGAGCCACGGGCCGCATCTTGGCTTACAGTGATATGAAGGGTATCTATGCGTGGCGATTCGTCTCAAGGACCTGGCGTCTGCGTTTGACAGCATCTGCGAGCTGGTCAAGCACAGACTCGGTAGCTCCCCAGTGAATGCAAGCGTCTGTAATGCTGACTCCGTATTTGAGGCCTGACTTGCCCTCCACAGGGACTTTTTGGGTACCTTGAGAGAGTCAGACTGTCAGCTTGGTTCGGTCGATCCCACCTCCATAGCCTTTCAGTGAAGGGAGAAATGAGCCAACCTTCATTGATGTTGCTCTCAATCATGACACCCATGATGCTACTCTCACCACTGGCAATCTGTTCTGCAATGACAGCAGCGACCTTGGGTTGGTTTCTGTGATCCTTGAGCGAGTTCCCATGGCTACAATCAACCATGAGCCTCTGGTGAATTCCTCTTTTCTCAAGAGCGGACTTGGCCTCGGCAATACTTGCAGCATCATAGTTGGTGCCTTTAGTACCACCGCGAAGGATGACGAAGCAGTCATCGTTACCAGTGGTTCCGACAATAGCTACAACACCAGGCTTAGTGACAGACAAGAAGTGATGTGGGTGTTTCACGGCACCAATTGCATCAATGGCTACGCCAAGCGAGCCGTCTGTACCGTTCTTGAAACCAACGGGAAAACTCAGTCCGCTCGCTAGCTCACGATGCAATTGACTCTCGGTGGTGCGAGCGCCGATTGCACCCACAGAGAGCAGATCAGCGAGGAATTGGGGAGAAATAGTGTCGAGCATCTCGCTAGCAATAGGCATGCCTCTGCTCGTCAAATCTACGAAGAGCTGACGCGCGAGTCGCAAACCTTTGTTGATTTTGAAGCTGCCGTCGATATCGGGATCGTTAATTAGACCCTTCCAGCCAACAGTGGTTCGGGGCTTTTCGAGGTAGGATCGCATCACGATGAGGAGCTCATCTTTATGCTTCTCGCGAGCTTGAAGAAGAAGATCGCAGTATTTCAAGGCAGCTTCAGGATCATGTATAGAGCATGGGCCAACAACGACAAGGAGACGTTTGCGGTCATCAAGGTCATTTACGACAGCAGCAACTTCCTCTCTTGAGGTCATGACGGTCTGTTTGGACTCGGCAGTTTGTGGTATCTCGTGTTGGAGCAGATCCGGGGGCGTGAGAGGATTGTAGCCACGAACTTTCAATTTCAGTTAGCGTTACCGGTCACTTGCCAACGGTCGTTCCTCGAGTTTTTGCGCAACGGCTGGCGAATGTGAACGCAGTTCGGAGGGCGACCTCGTTTGGAAGCGGGAACGAGTCACTGCATACTTCTCCAATCCTCGGAGTCAGCTTTGTTGCCAACATTTTTGTTTTCAATGAAGAACTGTTGCAAAGAGGTTCAATGTCAGTAAGCTGTCCCGCCACCCTTCTGGAAAGCACATAAATAGTTGCACTGACCGACATCGTGTACCTAAGTCGTCTAGAGATCGCAAATAGGCATGCACCGAGTATTAACAGACACGAAAAATGCGGCACTGACACGGGCGCCGAAACTCTTATTAATAATGGGCAGCACTTGCAGACCGCGAGACATAATGTAATAAATGCGGTTGAGACTTGGGCCCTGTGGCTGAAAAGGGTTTGCACTAATTAGGTAACACGCGTGAGTCATTAGTTGCCTGGCCGGAAGTCGGATGACAGTCACTCACGACTCGTGAGTCACGAGTCACAAGAACTCGCTTCACGTCACGTGCTCCACAACACCCCTCGAAGTTCTGAGTGACATGTGGGGTGCTCGAAAACTTTGTCACTTGAAAGTTGCCGGTACTACATACAGTAGAAACTCGTTATAACGATGCTGTTGTGTACGCCTCCGAGCATCGTTATATCGTGAAAATCGTTGATCTGAATCAACGCCGTATTTTTTTCAGGCACAAATGAAATATATAGCGCATGTGTCGCTGAAAAAACTAAAGACAGACATCTGTTTCCTTATTTATTGTATTCTCTCATTGATTCTACTCATCAGTCATATTTGCGATTGAGTGTGGGAGGTATCGGACCGTGAAGGCAAATGTCACGACCTGTACCGTCAGGGGTGGCAATGCACTATAACCATGATCAAGCTGCAGACGTGCAACTTGGTCACTTGACCTTTTGGGCGGAACGGGTGGTTATGCGTTTCTCACAGCAAAGCTCGTTTTTGGAAGCTTACAACACGTGTTGATGGATCTCATGTTGCCGGAATATCAAATATACATCCATCATAATGTTGGAATAATTGCGGAGCCCCTAAGCCTATTCCGGATAGAGGATCCACTACGGCCCTTATTCCGGTAATCGCTGTTTTTCAACCGGCACGTGACCCCCCGGACATCGCCCTCAGCCTTACCAACTTCCATCAGTGGAGCCCGCAAAACATCCACGTCCCAAACCGCCATCCCGTCCGCAAAACTTCCACTTCGCAACCCTCACTTTTCCAGCCCGACTCTCTCCAACCCGAAGCGAAGCGAGGCGAGTCTTCCTTCGCCCCGAAGCGCAGCGTAGGGCCGCGACGGAAGTGACTCGTTGTATACATATCAGTTTAGTTGTTTCATCCCTTTTCGGTTTAAATTAATGCCTACACATCATATATTATACAGACATGCATGAGAGGTTCAGTTGGGCGCATTCGGAGCGGAAAAGTGTGATGGCCTGGCTCAAGAGCCAATCGCGGGTGTCTGCGCCGCCGTCTGGGTGATGTGCCCAGTGTGAGAAACGCATAACCACCCGTTCCGCCCAAAAGGTCAAGTGACCAAGTTGCACGTCTGCAGCTTGATCAAGGTTATACAGTAGAAACTCGTTATAACGATGCAGTTGTGTACGCGTTTTCGCATCGTTATATCGTGAATATCGTTGTTCTGAATCTGGTCTCATGGTCACGTGATACATACCCTATACGGAAACGCAGATTTTTTTTCAGGCACAAATTTCATGTTACAGCGCATGTATCGATGAAACAACTAAAGACAGACATTTATTCTTTTATTTATGGCGTTCTCTAATTGATTCTAACTCA
>QEQW01000592.1:0-16653 GCA_004016085.1 Claviceps quebecensis
AGATCATGACAAAAGCTCAACAAACTAAGACGTGACTCTGTGGCTGACCACATTCATTAGCGGGCTGGTACGACTATTCCCGGGATATCATACACATGGTCAACACGTTCCGCATGCCGCGCCCCCTCGTCGCGGTAGGGCACTCCTTTGGGGGCAACGCACTCACCTACGCCTCGCTGCTGCACCCGCGACTCTTCCACAGCTTGATCCTGGTGGAAGCCGCCATTGTACCGGGCAACGGAGATCTATCGGTGGATGGCGGGATCCCGGCCTCTGCGAGCCTCCGGCGTAGAGACCTGTGGCCGTCGCGGCAACATGCAGCCAAGGCCTTCGCCAAGATTCCCTTCTATCAGTCATGGGATCCGAGAGTCTTTGACCTGTGGATCAGATTCGGCCTCCGATCCAAGTCTGCAGACCCCGGGGCCTCCGACGGCTCTGGAGAAGAAGGGGAGGTGACACTCACAACGAGCAAGCACCAAGAACTCTTTACCTTTCTGCGGCCCTCATGGCCGGCCTTTGACGCCGCGGGCAAGGAAGTAGTCCATCCAGAACGTCTCAGGGACGTCTTGGGTGACCCCCAAATCCCCACTACCGATCTGTTTCCCTTCTCCCGCCACGAAGCACCGTCCACCTACGGTTGTCTCATCCACGTCCGCCCCGGCACCTTCTTCATCAATGGCGGTCTGAGCCCCTTCCTCTCGGAATCTGAGGTCAACAAGAAAGCCGCCATCACAGGCACTGGCCGCGGCGGCAGCGGCGGAATGAAGACCGGCCGCGTCCAGAACGTCACGCAGCCGCATCACGGGCACCTCCTCCCGTTTGAAAACCCAAGCTTCTGTGCCCAACAGGCTGCTTCGTTCCTCAAGGCCGAGCTGGCTATCTGGACGGCCGAGGAGAAGGAATACGAGGCTTGGACGAGGCTGCCCAATCAGCAGAAGACGACTGCTTCTCCGGAGTGGAAGATCCAGCTGGATCGGATGATGAAGAGACCCAGGCCGAAGATATGATGGTGGCGCGGCGTGTAAGGTAGACAGAAGTATCCTACATGTAAGCCCCTGAGTACCATTCACCGCAACTTCAAGTTGGGCTGTGAAAAAAAAAATAACTACGCCGCCAGTGAAGAATGCTCGGGGTCGAATGGGGAAAGAGAAATACGTTGCTAAATGAGTGGGTTATCTGTGTGTGGTGACTGGTCTAATGAGAATATTTGGCGAAACTTTGTCGAAACTTTGTCTATACTAATCGGCATTTTCACCATTCAATTTCCTGAGACACAATGGGAGGGGGGGGCTTAGCTCGTCACTGCTCTAACCGGTCTTTCTTTAGGCCGAAAGCGCGATGAAGGAATCGATATCTGAATAGAAGAAACGCCATGTTACACTAGAATACACTGAAAAATCAGGGAAGATACCTCTTTCTTTCCTTTCTAATTCTTCTGTCTGTTCTTCTCTATCTATTCACCTGATTAGGAAATTCCCTGATTCCTTGTGTCCTGAAAGGTGAAGACCTTGTGTAACAACCTCGTCACTAACAAGGCTAGCATGCGCCCGCGTTGCTTATTGTGCGCCCTGCGATACGCGCCGATGAGGTGCATGTTACTGCCGGGACGAGGAGGTCAGGTTTCCGACATAGGTCCTAGGACTGTCACCGTGGATTTTGAAGCCGCAGAATTAGAGCCTTTGATTCGGCCAAGGTGTTCTCGAAGGGGTAGTCCGTGATCAACAAGAAGCCGTGCCTTTGCCGCAGTCAGGACGCAGGGCCATCAAGCACATGAGCCCGAAAAGCTCTTCATGCAACACGACACAATATCCATGACCGCTTCGTAGGTAGATCAGGGTAGGTACTCTGTTTGAACAAGAGAGCGAAGACATGAAAGAAGACTACAGTTACCAGTGCACTCAATGCGACAGCCGACGACGAAGCGGCGCAAAGACTAGGGGTTTCTTGCTCCCTCGCTTATAGCCTCGAAGCTATCTGCCGACGCTATCAAGCGACAAGCTGCGCGAG
This sequence comes from Claviceps quebecensis, assembly GCA_004016085.1. Classification (NCBI taxonomy): domain Eukaryota; kingdom Fungi; phylum Ascomycota; class Sordariomycetes; order Hypocreales; family Clavicipitaceae; genus Claviceps; species Claviceps quebecensis. The sequence goes on from QEQW01000592.1 coordinate 2,008, forward strand.
ATGCTTATCATGAGCAGCAGCCGGCCACGGAACTCTTCACGAAAAGGCTAAATTGAACTTGAATACACGCATTACACTTCACCACTTTCAAGTTTTTATCTGAGAACGGTGAAGGTATAATCGTCACTGTGTAGGGTATATTCTGGTCTGTGGAACAGTTGATGCATGTCACACAACAAGAAAAGATGATTGTCTATCTACTTGACAGAGAGAAGGTCCTATTTAATACATGAGAAGAGAAACCCTCTCAACGTTCTTTTCTCATTCACATAATGATGGTTTTGGACTGGCCAACAATGACGGTGAGGCTTACACGATGACGAATGTTCTTCGGAGATGAGACTCGGAGATTGTTGTAAGTATCAGAGTGAGATGATACACTCATGATTGGCTGAATGTTGAGCGGTGTACAATAAACAGTACAATAATGACGATGTCGTGAGAGAATGTCGTTATCGTGCCAAGTTTGGAAGAAGTAAACCAAGAACTTGAGAGGGTTTCCTTGGGGAAAAAAAGCGCAGTCGAGGCTCTGAAAGACTCTACTAGGTAGGCTAGGTACTAGCACATAGATGTCAAGATGATGGTTGCTCACGAGCAGCATCTGGTCATTGTCCTCTTCATACAAACCAAATGTGGCGCTTTGAGAGATATACCTATCATATGAACAGCGACGGATGTCAGGTGATGTATCTGGTACATTGTAATTTGTCTCATATGTCAGTTGTGAACCAGTAGGTACTGTGAGGGTTGGATATCCCTACCAACCCGCCGACCAAAAGGACAGAACACTAAGCTGATGAGAACCAGCTTATTAGTGCGGGATATATAGGCACATGCAACCGACAGACAGAGCAGTTACGGGTTAACCGTCACAGGTACCTACGGAGTAGCTCACTCTCTCTTTCTACCCGGTGTGTGTATCTGTACTCTGTACCTACATATTCGATTCTCTGTTGATCAGGTACAGTGTACAGTGTACAGTCTACAGAGTATATATAGGTACATGCTGGCCTAAGGAGGAGTCATGTATGTACCTAGGTACTCTGTATGTATGTATGTACACGCACGTACGTCGTGGAGAATGAGAGGAGGAGGCTTTGAGGCTTTGAGCTGGCGGCTCGGATTTCACTCCGTGGATCTACGGAGTACGGACTCCGGACTCCGGAGTCCCTAGGTAGTAGGTACATACGGAGTATGGGGTCGGAAGCATCGGCCAATTACTAATTAGAGATACATAGGTATGTACGTATGTACGTACATACTCCGCTTGTTAAGATTTAGGGTTTCTGGCTGACAAGCGTTGGTGGCTTGCGAATAAGCGCACTAACAAGTTAACAACCGTTGAAAGAAAGTTAAAAATCACTCCTTGTTCGAGTACAATGTACTCAGTCTTTTCCCATTCTGAACTCGAGCCTACCCTTTTGCTTGCCACGTATTGGCAGTTGTTGGAATTACTGTGTAACACGCAACTCATACTCCGTATATGCCAATTCTCACCCACCCTCTGCAAGTTTTAGGGCGGTCGTGAAGGATAGGTTTGGGGGACCAGGGATGAGAGTACTACATATTTTATTCCAAACAGATAAATACATACAATACCGCATGGCATACGAACAACAGTAAAACAGAACAAGGGACAGCTACCTAGAGACAGCACCATCATTGACGGGATACATCCGACTTTTACCCCAGCCATCACAATCTTTATGACCACCATGCCTCCCCAAGCTTCACTTGGCATAACCCCCTTGTTCTTCTCTGCCCCTGAGGCCTGTGCCCTCCTATTCCAATCCTGGCCATACACTCATCGTGTGCCACCAAACTGAGCTGCGCGGCAGTCTTCGTGGCGATTTTTTTTTCTTGGGTGAGAAAAAGGATCAGTGTCGCGACTACGTGTTGATACAGAGCATCCTGCAGTGCGCGATGAACCTCCTTGACCTGCGCAGCGGACCTCTGTGACCCCTTCTCTCGCCTCCTGGCCATACATCAATCGATCCGTTCTGGCAGTTATAAAAAAAAAAAAAAAAGGAGAAAAGCAAAATAATGAGATGTGCAAACGAGGAAAGAAAAGAAGAACAAAGTTACAAACTCACCCGTCAGTGAAAACGAACTCTGGAGCATCCCGAGCATCCACGCAAGGCCATCCGGCCAACCAGTATCGTTCTGAAAATGAGCATACACAGACTCCCCCGTTTGGAAGTTGGGCGCAGCACATGCCAGGACCGTGATGACAATGACGACGAATCCGGCCACAGACCACAGGAAAGCGGTTCTTGTCAAATACGACATGAACCGAGTAAGTAGGGCGTTGACGAGAAACGCGATGAGGGCAAACGCAATGTAAATCAGAAACTGGTGCCACGGCTGGGCATTGAACGCCGGATGCAACAAATTAATTATATCAAGGACAAAGGTGCTTGCGAGGAGAGATCCCGCCGCACTGAGAGCTACCCATCCACAGACGTTAATCCAGCCCGTAATATAGCTGATGCCGCGGCTGGATGACTTCCACGAAACAATGGCCGCCCAGTGGTATTGTCCGCCGGCGGTAGGATACGCGGAGAGGAACTCGGCCAGCGATGCGGCCAGGCAGAGATTGCAGGACCCGGCGATGAGGAGGCCCCAGACGACAGCGCTGGAGCCACCTGAGGGGAGCGCGAGCGAGATGGCCGCCGAGAGGGCAATCCAGGTGTTTAGGATGGCGAAAGCGAGGCCGAGCATAGACAACGTGGAGAAGTTGCGCTTGAGTTCTTGCTTGTGGCCCATGGACTCGAGGGCGGCCGCATCGTCGACGAAGTTGCTTGGTTCGCGGACAGGTTGGATGGGCTCGGATTTGGAGCTGGAGTTGTCGTCGCAACGGCGAACATGTGTCTTTAATGGTTCCATTCTTGCGGACTCTCAATGAAAGGACCTCAGTATATCGAAAGGACTTCAAAGCCCTGGTTGTAGTAATTGGACTTGCGCCGGCTCATCCACACGCCTCTTCGCTGACACACCAAGCTTGCACAAAAAGTCTCTCTGTCAACTCGCACTCGTTGATTCCAGATATCCGATGTCGTCCGCTCAGTATCGAAACTCGAGTATAATTCGCCAGAAACACGGGATTCAAGAAGATGAATGTGCTTCTCACTTCAACTCGTCAATATAAGCTCGCACACACGAAGTGAACAGAGTTTATATATAAAGAAAACAATGGGAAAACACGTTCCTGGAGTGGACTCTCCATCGCTTTCTTATTCCTGATCCTTTTTCTCTCCTCCACGGAGAAGATAATCGTGCATAAAAGCGGCCGCCGGCATTAGGGCCAAAGAAATAAGGCCCCGTTACCTGCGAAACTTGGGATAATTTCCATGAATCGCGAAAATTTACGTCGCATTTGAGTGTCTGTGAGTCTCCAGCCCGTCAAGCCCGGTCTCCACGCCCAAGTCGAGGCATCGATCTCTCTAGCACTGGCCGATCTGTTCCGCCTCATGGGAAAAATCATATACCGATACGAATTCATAGAACCAATGGACCCGTTTGGCACTCGGCCAACCGTTGAGAATACATCTACGCCGGGTGGACGGGACGGTAAACTTTAATGCATCTGGTGGCGAATGGAGTGTGTGAGCACTGAGCGTTGAACATAACATTCTTCGGGTGATGTGACTCGTGAAGCAGCAGCGTAAGTTGGAAGAAGGTTTGCGTCGAGTTCTGGATGAGGTTGTAGTTACTAGTGCTTGGCGGATGCGGAACGGGGTGACTAGTTGAGCGCTATTGGACCATTGGCTGCCGTGGTAGTTCTATAAATTTCCTAGAGTAGGATTAATAATAAAAGAGTACGGAGTAGAGTAAACAATGTTTCTTTGCAGCCTTCAGACCAGTGTGTTGAATAGGTAGTTGAAATGAACGCCGCAATGTCTCCACGGAGGTGACGGCCCACGGGTCCAGGCCCCAATATATTGTACACCCCTCAACTCCTTCTTCCCACTGTTGCATTTTATAAATTTATTCCTCTTTAGCCGGGGCCATGTTGCGTTTAGGCCCTTTTCTTTCCTTTTGTAACAAAGTGTGAATACATTGATTGTCCAAGAAATGATCTAATTCCTGTTAATCGCACTCGCACATACACACACCACGTACATAATCATTTGTCACTGACCGTCACTTGCAACCTCGACGGGTGCCCGTCTCACCGCTTGGCCCCTTCTCCAGAGTCACACTATTCACATCTCAGACGTCAGACTCGCACAGAACTCAGAGCATGACGTGATTACAAACTTCTTCATTTGATGGAAGACGGGCTTACCCAGCTTAGAGCTATGCAGTTCTATGCTAGAACCTCTGCTCAGTATGCTGTCAAATTCAGATCGGAAAACCCCTGGAACAGGGGGGGTAGGGGACAAACCTATGCTAGCGTTGACTATCTGCGTGTCGGGCCGCTTCGGTTCCTCGCTATTTCCAGTCACAACAAGGAGCGGCGAACCGGGTGGCGGAAACTATGTGTATAGAGAGGGATCATCTGGCTTTTCACAGCTGCTTCCAGTGATCGAGAAAGGGTGCTGTTGCCACTGGCATTCGTCCTTTGCACTCCATCTATTCATTGGGCTGTGTTCTGCGCGATGTTGCGGTTTGTTTGCGCGCCACGCTCAATTGTCAATGTCACGGAGAGCCACCGCGGAGTAACATGGGCCGTAGGCTCGTAAGTACCTAATGACGAAGCTTGCGGCAATCCACGATACAAATCCTGGCAAATTCCTATGCGATCCCTCCATTATCCATATGCGGATTCAGATTTCGAGAGCGGCTTGTGAGTCCGCTGAGTCGCTGACTGTCTTCGTGGAGTGGAAGGCTGAAGCCAGGGGTTGTACAATGTGCTGGGCGTGCGCTGGGGATACACTATCTATGTAGGTAAATACCTACCTAGCTTGCTTAGCAGCGTCGCTTTCATAATCCCATCGTTCCCGTCATCCATTCAGGGGCGCGATAATTAGCCTTTCTGACGGAGAAAGGTCCGCGAAGGTTGGAATGCTGCTAGCGTTCCGCCTGCGGCCTCTCCATCTCAAATAGGTACATCTGTACGTATTGTATGCATATCCAGGCGTGGTTTTGTGAGCGCGCCGCACCATTGAATGAGGGAAGTAAACTGTAAATAAGCTTTTGATCCCGCTCGTGCGTCATCGTTGCCCTCACAGCTTGGAGTGTGATGCGGCGTGCCTTCTGGAAGGGGCATATACATGGCAAGCCACTGCCGCTCTAGTTTCGCAATAGCCTTGATAGTCTTCGCCTGGCGAGCTCTCTATCTCAATTCTCAAATTTCACAGGTATTCAGACTCCGAGGAGAAATCATCGAGCAGACTTCCACGAGCTACACCGTGGTCGAGTCCAACTGGGGTGTCATCGCGTTTCGCTGTCGTGTATAATTTACTTCGGCCTTGCATGGATATAACTTCAAATAAGCTCAGGCCTAATTCCTCGGAACACCCCTCGCGGATCTATCATCTCCCATGCGGACTCAAGTTGGTTCCGTGTCTCTTCCAATTTTAACCCGTAGATGATACTATTCTTGTCATCGAGCGACGAGAGACTCCTGAGTCCTGCGATGATAACTCGAAACTTGCTTGAGTTCCTCCTGAGTCCTAGAGCGGCCGCGAGCATCATGTAGAGCAGAGCGTTAACAGAGTGCTTTGCGTTCGCTCCGCTATGACCGAAAACTCTGCCGTAAGGTAGTTCTCAAAGCAAGCTTGGGCTGATCCGTTCTCCGCCGTTCCACGTTGCCGTGGTCAGGGAGGTATACCGGCGTCGTCATATTGACGAGGGTTCTGTGATTTTCCGTATCGAATGCTACCGAGAGGTCAGACTGAATTATGCATATTCTGTGGTGGCTCCGTGCCGCGCTGTCAGCGTCCCAAAGATGACCTCTGAAATATGCTTTTCTCTGTTGTAACTTGTCATCTCCAATCCACGAGGTCTGGTAGAGTGCCCCCCTTCTCTGCACCGCAGGCCTTTTCGGATAATGCCCAACAGCGTGAGGGAGATGCCAAGCCGCTTCGACTGTCCGAGTCTGCCAGAATATTGTCCAGAAGGGCTCTGCTCTTGGAGACAGAATTTCAGCCAGCGCTACTTTAACTTCTTTCTCCTCGTTAGTCGCTGCCCTGGACTCAGTATATCCTACGCCGCGCAGGAGGGACGAAATCTGCCAAGACTCGGGTGGGAGACCGCGCCTCAGCTGAGGCTCAGCCTCGCCCAAAGGTCGTCTCCATCTGCTACAAGCTAGGGTTCTCGACACGGCGTATCTTCGAGAGTTATGTTTTTCTCTTCCCGGACGATACAGGAAGTGGCGCTTCTCCGCTTCGGTGACGGCTCTCACTTCCGTTGGGTAGTGCTGTCGCCGTCTGTACCCTGTTAGTTCACCAATGTTATTACTGGGACCCTGTGTCTGCCGTCCGGCGTCAGCTTTTTGCAAGAAGAGCCGGCTCAGTGTGAACGCTGACATCCCGCATTTGCCACTTTGTCGGGTTCGCGCCGGAACAGCTCGGGCATTTCTCACGAAATCCTCCGGGGGGTGTCTGCTCATCCCCCTCGGAGTACATACCAGCGCCCCGCAGAGAGGGATTTGAACATCATGTTGCGGTATGACAAATGCTTCGAAGCTTTATTGTAGCCTGTAAGGTTCGGCCTCAAAAGTTTCAGCGTCGTAGATCACATCGGTTAGTTTTCTCAACGCTGTCATCTCCGATCAAAATGGGCGTCGGGCGAGCGCGTGCCGCAGCCTTTTTCTGTAGCGCCAACGGAAAAAGCATGGCCTGTTAGAGGCATCGAGCTGATTCGAGCTTGAAAAGGACCTTGGATCATCTCGAAAATTTTGACCGTTGTCGTTGGCCGCTCAGTTCGAGGCCGGTTGGATCAATCTCCATCGCTTCACCTGCCATCCCGATGCTGACGGCAAAGTGTGTCATTCAGGGAGGGGTATTTCAGTTCTCTTCACATTGTAACCAATTCTTCGTTTTTTCCAACGGCGCGACCGCCGCAACATGGCTGTGTGTACCAAGTTGCAACTTGCACCGTGTTGTCTTTCATCAACATTGAAACTTTTCCCGAAGAGCAAACGTGCTTTATCGTCAAACGCCGTCCGGCCGTTTGTCCCAATCTGATATGCATCTTTGGCCACAGCTGGTGTACAGCAGTGATTCGCCAACCTGTCAAAAAAAGACATGGGTGCTCGTTTGCCAGCATCATGTTGATACTAATCACAAACGTCTGTCCGATGGCCACTCAGCCTCCCGATTCGTTTCGTGAAGGGTATTTAGCTGCTGCTTCTCCTGCTTGCACTTCATCTGCCTGGCTGCCGACTTCTCAGCTATCAACCCTGCTCTTCCTTCTGAGCCAAAAGCCAACAGGTCTCCTCACTTCTCCAATTTGGCCGATCAAGATTTTTCTCTCTCTCTCAATTGTCACAAAGCAACAATATCATATCCAAACGATGAGCCGCCATATAAATACTCAGAGTGCCTCTTCCGCCTCTCAGCCCATGGGTAACGCCTCGGAGCAGCACGAGCGACTCTTTGCCGAGACCTCGCCCTCTGAAGACCCCGAAAAGCCTATGGAATCGACGAACATTGACGACTACATCTATGCAATGGACTCTCTGGAAGAATACCGATGCGACTGCGTGATAGAAACACCAAGCGTGTCGATGAGCGAGCCTGACAAGGACAGAGTCGTCGAAGCGGCCAGGAACGCCATCAACTCCTGCGACAGCCCGTACTTAGTGTTCCACCCCAATAAGACGGGTTGGAAGATCCATGACCATTGCGTGCGGTTTGTCGTGACAGTCATCCGGGATCAAATGCTGCGGGGCTTGTGGTTGAGGGTCTGGTTGCGGAACAGGCTGGAGCTATGCAACGTCGTGTATGAGTTGTTGGTCAATTTGACGTCGACCCCCTTTTATATTCACAGACAGGGTGGTTCGCAGTGATAGAACGAGGTTCTTCTTCTTTTTTATTTTTGCCACATCTTATGCGGCAGATTCCGGAAGTGCATCAATCAGGCTCAACACTCACAGTATCACCTTATGATGCAGTGTCTATGTTCTGATAGTTATTAGTTAAGAGATTTGGATCCAACATTCTGAGGCGCAGGCCATTATCAGCCATGCGTACAGAGATAGGCGCTCAATATTGAGTCACCAACCGCGCATAAGCTGGGCGAGTCATTGCCCTGACCACATACCTTAGCACTCTCAGTATTTCTGCTTTCGGTGCAGACGTTTCTTGGCTGTGTGCAGCTCGGAACCCTCATAAGGCAATTGCCTCAGGCTTAGTGAAGGCCAATCAATGTGCCGTCACGAGCTCGGATGTCAGCATAGGATCTGCCGATTCATCATGGCCACTATTAGGCAATGGCATCTCTTCTTCAATTTGTCGCTCTTTCATGCATAAACTGAAATGCATGCGACCTGTCGTACTGATGGATAAGGATGCGCGCTGGAGATATGTCTGCGATGTGGACGTAGGAGCCGCTTGCCAACGGGTCACTACAAGCTACACGATAGTCTGACGGTGGGTTGATGAACCTCATCGGCGGCTGCCTCATGTGGTACAATGAGCCAAGCCTCGTGAGTAATCACACAAACAGGTTTCGATACGCAGTGATTGACTGTCAACTGAGCCACCTCGATACCTACACAAAAGCTTACTCTTCGCTCTTGCCCATACCATCAGCACGCACGCCAGCCTCGCCCAGATGGTCCATGCCTGGCGGTTCCATCCCATGAATATTCCCCAGCCGCGGACCCTCATAGTGTTTGCGCCCGTCAAAGAGCCATGTGGTGCCTGCAATGGCGAGCATGATGCCAAAGGCGACGATGCAGTAGTTCATGTTGTTCGCTGTAGTAGGTATTCCAGGAGGAAAGACAAAGAGGACGGTGGTTACGATGCTCCATATAATGCCAATCTAGAAAGGAGATGTTAGTTTAAAATAGTCTGATGTCTTTTTTCTCCCTTTTGTTGCTACCCTCGACAACGTGGATTTCTTTCCGAATAAATGAAGAGGCAAAGAACTCACAATGTTCAAAACCCAGCCGAACATTCCCGGGATCTTGAACGACCGATCCTCAGGCAGAATGGAGCGTCCGCGAAGAAGGTGTATGGCAGGCGGAATCGCATATGTCACGCCCAGCGCAACCACCGCCGCCGATGTGATGGCGTTGAACGAGCTGCTGGATCCCAAGAAGATGCATCCAAAGACAATCACCCAGCCCACAGTCCAGAAGAGAGCATTCAGAGGCACCTCTAGCGTGGGGTGGACGCGCGCGAAAAAGCTGCCAAACGGCATGCCGCGGTCCCGCGCAAACGCATAGCTCATGCGCGTGCTGGTACATACAAGTGTAACAGTCGTGAATAGCATGCAGAAGAGTGGGAAAATGAGGAGACAGATGCTCCCGGCCTTGCTCTTGGTTGCGTCCATAAAAATCTGCAAGACGGGGCCCCAGCTGGCCGTGATGACGTCGTCTATGTTGTTGACGCAGAAGAGGAGACTACTGAGGAAAATGAAGCCGGTGACCATGCCAAGGACGATGCAGTAAAGCATGATTTTGGGACCCTGGCGCTGAGGGTTGGGGATTTCCTCAATCATATGGGCGGTCGCGTCGAACCCTAGTATAGATGTCAGCCATGTGTCATAAGTGGTAGCGGTTCCTTGGAGACTGAGCATTTGATGCGACCCGAAAATTGGAATCGGAAACATAGTTGTATTGACGGGGGCATGGTATAGGAGCCACAGGAAGTCCTGAAACAGAAATCAAGAGCAAAATCGGATAAAATAAGACCGGAAATTTAGAGCATGACACAAAGATAATGGAAAGAGACCACTCACCCGTCAATGCAAATGCACCCTGAAGCAACCCCAGCATCCACGCAAAGCCATCGGGCCATCCAGTATCGTTTCTGAACTGGCCATACACAAACCCCCCCGTCTGGAAATCGGGCGAAGCACATGCCAACACGGTGATGACAATGACGACGAATCCGGTCAGGGACCACAGGAAAGCGGCCTTTGTGAAATACGGCAACAGCCTGGTGAAGAATGCATTCAAGACGAGCGCGATGAGGGACAATGCAACATAGATGAGAAACTGGTGCCACGGCTGAGATTCGAATGTCGGATGCAGAAGATGGATGATGTAGATAATAAACGTGCTAGGGAAGAGAGGCCCCGTCGCGCTGAGGGCTACCCATCCACATACGTTGATCCAGCCTGTGATGTAGCTAATGCCGCGGCTGGATGACTTCCACGACACAATGGCTGCCCAGTGGTATTGTCCGCCGGCGGTAGGATACGCCGAAAGGAACTCGGCCAGCGACGCAGCCAGGCAAAGATTGCAGGTACCGGCGACGAGGAGGCCCCAGATGACAGCGCTGGATCCGCCTGAGGGGAGCGCGAGAGGGATGGATGCGGCGAGCGCAGTCCAGGTGTTTAGGATAGCAAAAGCGAGGCCGAGCATGGATAGCATAGAGAAGTTGCGCTTGAGTTCTTGCTTGTGGCCCATGGCCTCAAGGGCGGTCGCATCGTCGACGAAGCTGGCTCGTCCGCGGTCATGCTCGCTGGACTTGGAGTTGGAGCTGTTCTCGCGACGGCGAGCATGTTTTGATACTGAACCCATCTTGAGGATTTGAACAAATCAAGAACGGTCTTAATATTTCGAGTATCACATACACGTCAAAACCAGATGCCGGCCACACAGCATCCCGCATAAATGGTCGCCAGAAGAAGAAACACACGAGACGAATGTGCCATCCCCATAGACAGGATAAGTACGATCTGAGTACCGGTGGTAAATGGAAGAAGATCAAGGCCAACACGTGGAAGCCACTCTTCATCGCCGTCGTATCCGCGCTTCTTTCCCCCTCTCAACAAAAGCCACGCGCACATACAGGCGAAATGGTGACCGCGAAAAAGGAAGCCAGCTCGCTGCGAGCAACTGCTTCTAGGTACATATTCGAGTGTATCCAAGTCCCACGTCGTCATGCTCGATGAGCACGCCCAAGCCAAGGCACTGAGTGGCTGGCCACTCTGCCTCCTCTCTCAAGGAACGCTGATGGCGGAATTATGTGCCGATGACAATCTGGGGACCCGAGGCGCCGAGTCCGTGTGCGCCTCGCGTCGTGAACCGAATCCATGCGGGCAGAAACTTGATTTAATTTCGTGGCGGATTGAACGCGCGGGTGGATGCGTGACGTGAGAGGCACAATGGGAAGTTGGAGGTAACGGCGAATGCTTCGTCCGTGAAAACGAAGCCCCACTCACAGACCGAGCGGGTGACATAAAACGGGGACGAATGCAATAACCGGGGACAGCCAGATACACATGCATGATGCAGCAATAAAAAGGTATGAGAAGACTAGATACTGTATACAATTCTGCGCTGATGCTTTGGTTAGATTCACAAGGTGCCGGGGAAAGTCTCGGTTTTTGTGGAGGGTTTTTTTTTCCAAATCGAACGACCTAAAGTTTCACGGCACACTCTCCGCTGTCATGAAGATTTCTTGACCGACCGCGGCCTTTATCGCTAACTTATAAGCCGGTCTACCGAAAAGCGTACAGAGAGGGGTCGTGGTGCTGCTATAAATGCTGATGCAATCCCACTAACTTACTAATAACGTAGATTGATCAGTGGATGCCGGGCATTGTCTTCAAATTGGGCGATCTGTAGTGGTCGAGGAGAAACGAGAAGAAGGAGCCGGGTATCTGACTGTCCCCAACTTATGAGTCCGTCCCACGATTCGTGTCGCCCTCGCTAAGAATAATGAACGCTTTTTCGTCGGACACACGAGTTACACAACATAATTTCAGACGCTTTGATCAATATACAGCCGACTAAAAACAGATTCAAGGATACCTTCGATTCATGGAGAGTCTACTCCCCGCCCTTGCCCATCCCATCCACCCACACGCCGCCCTCATCCATGTGCTCCCCGGACGGCTCCATCCCCTGAATGTGTCCCAACCGCGGACCCTCAAAGTGCTTGCGTCCATCGAAGACCCAAGTCGTGCCTGCGATGGCGAGCATGATGCCGAACGCGACGACGCAGTAGTTCATGTTGTTTGCTGTGGCGGGCAGTTCAGGAGGAAAGACGAAGAGGACGGTGGTGACAACGGTCCAGAGGATGCCGATCTGAGAAGAAGATTTGTTTTAGCTGTTCGCGTTCTGACATCTCGCTTTCTTCGATTCACGAAGGCGCACGTGTCTTATGTTCTGTTTTGGAAGAGCGCTCAAACAAAAGAGGGCGAAAAGAAAATTGACCTACAATGTTCAACATCCAGCCCAAAGCCCCAGGGATTTTAAACGACCGATCCTCAGGCAACATGGCTCGCCCGCGAAGGAGATGTATGGCAGGCGGAATCGCATATGTCACGCCCAGCGCAACCACCGCCGCCGATGTGATGGCGTTGAATGTGCTGCTGGATCCCAAGAAGATGCATCCAAAAACAATGACCCAGCCCACGGTCCAGAATAGCGCATTTAAAGGCACGTCGAGCGTGGGGTGAACGCGCGCGAAGAAGCTGCTAAACGGCATGCCGCGATCCCGCGCAAACGCATAGCTCATGCGCGTGCTAGCGCAGACGAGAGTGACCGTGGTGAAGACCATGCACAGGAGCGGAAAGATGAGCAGACAGGTACTTCCGGCCTTGCTTTTAGTCGCGTCCATGAAGATCTGCAGAAGGGGTCCCCAGCTGGCCGTGATGACGTCGTCCATGTTATTGACGCAGAACAGTAGACCGCTGAGAAAGATGAAGCCGGTCAACATGCCTATAACGATGCAGTAGAGCATGATTTTCGGGCCCTGGCGCTGAGGGTTGGGGATTTCCTCAATCATATGGGCCGTTGCGTCGAAACCTGGTCTATTCGTGAGTGAGAGGTCGCAAGGGAGCTGGAGTTGACGTCGGGATCTGATGAATGACAATAGGAAAGAAGATGATATAACTCACCTGTCAGTGCAAATGCACCTTGGAGCAACCCCAGCATCCACGCAATTCCATCGGGCCATCCAGTATCATTCCTAAAATGTCCATACACAAACTCCCCCGTCTGGAAATTGGGCGACGCACATGCCAGCACCGTAATGACAATAACGACGAAGCCAGTCACGGACCACAGAAAAGCGGCTTTTGTGAAGTACGGCAATAACCGCGTGAGCAGCGCGTTAAGGACAAGCGCGATGAGGGCAAACGCCACATATATGAGAAACTGGTGCCACGGCCGGGCATTGAACGATGGATGCAACAACTGGATAATGTTCATGACAAATGTGCTTCCCAGGAGGGGGCCCGTCGCGCTGAGGGCCACCCATCCACACACGTTAATCCAGCCCGTGATGTAGCTGATGCCGCGGCTGGACGACTTCCACGACACGATGGCCGCCCAGTGGTACTGTCCGCCTGCAGTAGGATATGCCGAAAGGAACTCGGCCAGCGACGCAGCCAGGCAAAGATTGCAGATGCCCGCGACGATGAGGCCCCAGATGACAGCACTGGAGCCACCCGACGGGAGCGCGAGCGTGATGGACGCTGCAAGGGCAGTCCAGGTATTTAGGATGGCGAAAGCGAGGCCGAGCATGGATAGCATAGAGAAGTTGCGCTTGAGTTCTTGCTTGTGGCCCATGGCCTCGAGAGCGGCAGCATCGTCGACGAAACTGGCTCGTCGTCCATTACCTGGCCGACTGGACTTGGAGCTGGAGGTATTCTCGCGACGGCGAGCATGTGTTGGTACTGATTCCATCTTGCGGATCTGGACAGTTCAAACACAGCCGGACTTCAATGTCTGGTACAGGTCGAATTCCGCCAGCTCATCCAGACGTCGCTTCGCTTACACGCCAAGTTGACGGCCAAATCCCTCGTCAACCACACACGTCGAGTCCAGGTGTCAACCACAAAGCATCGAGTGTCCTAGAACAGACTCGCAGGGGTATGGAACACAGGAAGACGAATGTGCTCCTCGCTCACACACGATACATACGTACGGCGCAAGTATTGGTGAAGGTTTCAGGAAAGAAGAAAATGCCAACACAACCGTGGAAAGGTTTCTTCATAACCGTCTTATTACGTGCTTGCTTCTTTTCCCCTCTGCACGCATAGCAATAGGGCGACATCGGGGACCGCGGAAAGCAGGCCGTGTTATCTGCGTGCAACTTTGCTTATCCGACTGTATCCGAGTCTCCAGTCGTCATACATGATAAGCACTCTCAGGCCGCGGCGCGGTATCGATCTGCCCGCGACTGGCCAATCTACATACCTACCCCTCTCAAGATGCCAAGGCGCTGATCATTGATGGCTAAATCGGGTGCCGATGGCATCTGGGGTACATATCTGGAGACTGGGGGAAATTTGGAGAACCGAGGCACCGGACGGACACCCCGCGAGTCCGCGACTGTGGAATGCATTCATGCCAGGATGGGGAGAAAAGTTGATGCGATTCGAGAGGGAATCGGCGCAGAGGAGGAACTGCGTCAACTTTATTAACTCTTTGACAAGGACTGGCCGGTGTGGGTCCCAAGCAGGTTGGCGGTCGGAGGGGCTATACAATCACCAACTGCCCCCCCTGGACCATCCTGAACTGCCCCCCACTTTCGAAAGTCCGTAGAGCCCGGTGGCGGTTCAGATGAGTTT
>QEQW01000593.1:0-16652 GCA_004016085.1 Claviceps quebecensis
AATAACCCCCCCCCCCCTGCCTCGGACAGCAACGACCTCGTCACATCCTGAACAGAAACGAAAGATTTTGGCATCGTCCCTCTTACGGATTTTTAGTGAACATCTCATTTACCACGGGACGCTTAGTTTGTTTATTTCCCGATTCGACTCTAATCGACAGAAGCCACAGGCTTACACACCCAGGGCCTATAATCTATCCGACAGTAATTATTCAACGCACACACACACGCACGCAAACGCACCATGTACAAAACACACTCCTTGACACCTCGCACTCGCTACTCTTGATTCGGATTTCTGAATTCCACAGCCCGGGAACCACGTCACACACCATCTGCTAGCTTGGCTTGCTCACTGCGCAGATCTCGACGTCCCGGCTGAAGGCATACACTCCTTGCATACATGTACCCGAGTTGATCTCGCACGACACCAATCCTTACGAAAACGACGCACATCCACGACGCAGAACAATACCGTGGCCTTAATGTATCAATTCTATTAATTACAGCACACAACACTCCTTTTTTTCTTTTTTTGGTTCAACCATAGCCATCACGATGACGATACCCAGCCGCCCGGGTCCCACCACCCCCCTCTGTGGACGGACGACACTCCCTTTTTTGTTTTCTCAATTTTCTGGCGAAGCATTATGATACCCCCAGGCATTCATTCATTCATTCATCATGCATTCCTTCCTTCTTTTCCGTTTGACGACATTGCATATTGCAATGTGCATAGCATGGCATGGCATGGCATGGCATTCACACTCCTTTTGCTTTTGGGTATTGCATCGGATTTTTGTTGTTTTTTTAGCGAGAACATGTTCCATGTTACATGTTACATGGCGAGCGAGGTGGCCTTTTTGCATGCATAGATATGGGATAGGGCGTTGATTGGAAGGGGCTTTAGGATTGGAGTTTTTGGCAATATGAAAATGATGGATTTGCTTCATGTACCTGTTTTCTTCTTCTTGGAATTTTGTTAGCTTTGGATCGATGTTTTGTGCGGTAGCGTTTTGGATTGGGGGACGGGATTGAGGCCTGGCTGGGAAGGCCCGGAAGGGAAGGGAAGGGAAGGGAAAGGTACGCGTATGCATATGCGGGGGCGTTTGGCTTTTTTTATTTTATATGTATTTCACTGCAATGTCGCTTCAACTTATTTGTTTGTCTTGTGTGAGTGAATCTAAAGAGGGTTTTCTCTTTTTATACTTGAAAGTTGACATTTCGGCGAGATATCTCTCTCTACATAATCGTAACTTCAAACTGCAAACTTCAAGGGAAAATGACGTGGAATGGTTGGCCGCTGCAGTCACTGGAGACTCTGGAGTCTGGTCCCTGGATCGGTAGAGAGAAAAAAAGGTACGGAAATATGCTACATGTGTCTGAAATTCTGAATTCTGGATGCGATTGTGGCCCGTGAGACCTGGGTTGCTTGAATCTGAAAGACAGAACCGCCGGGGATGAATAATAATTCTGCCTTGCCTTGAGGCTTGATTCTGCTACTCTTTTATAGACTATGGACCGACGACCGTGGACGTCGGAACACCAAAGTCGTGATCGTGATGATTCCCGTCTACTGTCTACACCGTAGGCTACGTCCGTCGTCTCCTGTAAATGTTAACCCCCCCTCCCCTTTCCCTCAAGAGAAAACTTAAACAACTCTCGCAAAGCCTTAAAAACAGGGCACTCTGAATGAATTATGTAACACGTTGCATGCATGCCTGTCTCTGTCTGTCTGGTCGGCCCTCGGCAAAAGTTACCAGTTACCAACCTGAGCAACCAGGAAGCTAACCTCCTGCAGGGGACCCCCTACCCCTTCCCCGTCCGGCGTCCGGCGTCTCCCCTCCATCAGTGGCTCAGTCTTATTATAGGGAACATGTTACATACCTCCTAAGGTAGGTAGGTACATACATGTGTACTCCGTAGGTATATCCATGGCATCCCCACGAAAGGGGCAAAACGATCCCGTCCTATTTATAACTCAACTACATACATATGTATGTACACGTACATACATACATACATACCTGCCTATGTACCTAGGTCCTAGGTAAACCGTAATACATGACCCCCTGTTTCGTATTCAGCGGGACGGCACGACCACCACACGTGGAATGTGTACAGTGTACAGTGTGCATGTTGTCTTGGCGCCTCTTCAGACTTCAAGGGGGACACAGCATAGACTGTTGAAGGGTGTGTTGGACAGTACTCGGACCATGGGTGGGTGTGGGGCCAGGATATGGGGTGCATGAGTACCTACCTGCGGAGTAAGGCATAAGTAAGCTAGGTAGGTAGGTAGGTAGGTATGTATGTAGGGGCTGTCGCCAGGGGTTTGGACCTTGGTTTCTTGTGATGCCTTTTTCGGTGTGTGTGTGTGTATGTGAGGCGGGGAGGTTGGAACTTTGAAGGATGGGAGGTGGGAGATGGGACTCGGAGAAGGGTGTGAAGGTAAAGAGGCGAATGAGTGAAGCTCTCATTATAGGGGTGTCTGTGAATGGATTATGGGACATACTGCCGAGCGGCGAGTTGTACCTAGAGTCTTACTAAATTTACTTAGTAGAGATGAGACGATGACGATCAACTTCAACTCAAGAAGCGGCTATCACAATCAAGGTAAGGGTAACGGCCATACTGCCGTTACAACTTACTACTCCGTACGTGCGACCCGCGAGAAGAATAAAAGTACATACCTATGTAGGTACCATCTAGGGAACAGGTTTGATTAGGTAGCTTAGAGCTAGGGGTCTCGGGTCTCGGGAAGAGGAGGCGCCGGGCGAAGGGGTTCGAAGTCGAACCGAGGCGCGGCGAGGCTGCGAGGTACATTTTGGCTGGACCTGATCCTAGTGCTGGCCCCAGGCCCCTGGGGCCCCCGGTTGAGGCTGGGCCTGGCCCAGGGCTGGATGAGACGATTATAGATATGGAATGGGTATAAAAGGACTAGAACAGTAGAACTTGGGATCATGGATGACATGGAAGATATAGGACCTAGATTCATCGAATGATGGAGATTAAGTTAGATATAGTCTATATAGTATCATAGTATGTATAGATAAAGGTAAGACTATAAGAGTGCATTGGGAAAACTAGATACGATGAGGGCCTAAATGATATGGACGTTGGAATGACACGGGACGGACTTTGGACATAGGATGGACGCAGAGTAAACAATGTACAATAGTCTATTCTGTACCTGTCCTGAAAGAAGCAGACATGGAATGGGACCGTGCGAGTGACGACACATGTGACATGTCACATAAGATTATGTACATGCACCGTTATCAAAAAATCCCAGCATCATTATTGTATACTCGGCAGCACTCAAAGAAGATGAAACGCAAGAATGCCAGCCGAGCGCCGAGCACCGAGTATCAACGAAAGCACATCGAATGTGCCAACCGAATAGCCATCGCTAGGTAAGCTCCAGCCTCCGGCACAACTTACAAGGGTCACGGGTGACGGCACGACGGCCCGGATCCAGCTCTAGCTCCAAAGAAAAGACCTAGGTACATACCAGCTCTTCGCAGCAGAATGAGAGATGATAGATCTGCCGGGTTTGTGCAGGGCACAGCAGGCCCCAGGGGTACATACATGCAAACAAGAGACGACAAAACTATGACTGCAGGGAAATTAGTAGCTTTCCGGGCCGGGGGCCCTACGTGCCCTGACTCCTGAGAGGCTGAGGCTTAGCTGGGATGTGACCACTGACTACATACATATACATAAACTTCGTGGGTCGTTCGGGGTGTGATGCCGAGGCTCAACACAAGCCGGAAGTTGGAACGAAGGAAATAAGATTGTAAAGAGGACTCGCGAGGGGTCATGTCATGAAAATGACTCAGAAAGGAGAGACAAACTGCATACCTATTTGGCATATCATATATGTGACTAGGTAGACTTCAGAAACAAGGGGTCCTGAAGGGGAAAGACTCCAGAACTGAGAACACAAGAAATGATTGGCCTCTAGAAGGGAAGGGAGGCGTGTTCTAGAAAGCCAGGGGCGCGAATCTGGAGAGATAAGAATAGATTTTGGAACGAACGGGAATAGGTAGGTAGGCCACACTGCCGCCACAGTCTAGAAAGGGAAATAGACGCAGGACTTAGGTACCTATGTAGTTAAGCGATTGGTCTTTTCTAGACAGGCAGGCATTCGGCCTCGCTTACATGATACATATGGTACTCCGAGTCATGCTCGTGCCGTATATGTCATCCGTACTTGCCGTGCCTAGGTACCGCGGTATAACATGAGAGGACCGCATGGGAGCTTGCCGTCTGAAACGGGCCGCCGATTCCAAGAAAAGGAGGAGATCCAAGACGCATAATGGACGGGCCATCAACTCACGTTTGTGGTGAAGAATCTAGATTGGGTTGAACGGCAGCCAAGAAATCCGTGCTGCCGTACGATAAGCGTTTAGAGTGGGCAAGTCCTTGCACTTATAAGTCACCAACGCAGATTCACATAGCACGGCACATGAACACGTGTCAATACGGGTCAGTAACCAGTCACGCCCGGCATGCATCGTCAACAGCAAAAGCCAACATGTAGAAGTAAACATGTCTCATTGACGGATAGGTAATGTAGCGTTCTCCCACGAGACGAAGCCGCTGCCTCGGCTGGTTTGCTAATTGTACTTTCGTCTCGTCTGGTTATCAATGTGTCGTTCTCGGGGACTGTACCGCCGCAGCTGCCTTAACTTTGAAGAAATAGGGAATAGAGGGGAGAAGTAAACAAGAGACGAACAAGAAGGGACAAAGAGAAACACGAGCAACGGAAAGAAAGTACAGTAGGGAATACGAAAAAAAAAAACCCCCACCCGTAACGAAAGCTTGCTGATCCCAATGCTTATACAAAAACTCCACGCGCCTAAACCAATACCGCGAGTGTGAAAAAAAAAAAAAAGTGTGGACTGAGATATCCGTGCAGAACCAACCCATCTCGCCAACGTCACACCAGCCATTTTCGAACGTTCAACTTGAGTAATTACCGACAGCCAGCCGCTCGATAAAGGTGCCGCCGCTCTCGTCTCCAAGAATTCCAAGGTGAGCGTAATACCTGCAACATCAGTGCTCACACAGACTGACTGACAGATGCTTGCGAGGACGCCTCGGATAGGGATGCATCATCAGATGATTCTGCTTCTTCTTCACCTGAGACTGCTTCCCTATCCGAGTCCCGGCCCGCCCGTTCTGCCAAGCCCGCACCATCCCGAACCGCATCACTGTAGCTCGGCACCGGAGGCTGCTCATCCGCAAAGTTTCCTCGCCGTGGAGTCGCAGTGGCAGAAGAGTCCCCCCGACTGCGATTCGTGACTTCTATCAATGGCGTGTCCTCATGATCGGCACTAGGCCGTTCATGGTCGTCCCCAACAGCAGATGAGCCAGAGGAAGATAGCGTCGGACTCGCATATTCAGGAGGCGGATTCGTAGCATCTTCCAAGTGCAGATGAAGCGGGTTTCCATCGCGGTAGGCTTCTTCCTGGTGGCCATTGTTTCCTGCAGCGCTGCCGCTGGCCTCGGCGCCCTCGTCAGTCGGGACGAGCTGAGCCAGCGAAATGTCCGTCGGACTTCTCACGGGACCGGGGCTGGTGGTGGGTGGTAATGAGCGGAAGGTCCCGCTGTGTGTGCGCCCGTGGCTTGGGAGAAAAGTATTGCTTGTTCGTCCAATCACATAAGACGAGTCTCGTCCGACAGTGTAGTGTGAATCTCGTCCGACCATATAAGGCGCATCTCGTCCACCCGTAAAGGCCGCGTCACTGGATGGCTGAAGATGGGGAGGACGTCGTTGGCCGGATACCATGCCATCCTTGCTTCCAGATTCCAGAAGAATGCTGCCCTGTTCCGAACCATACGGTGGTGGCGGCGCCAGACTGCCCGTCGCAGGAGCGAGACCCCATTTCTTGACGTTGGCCTCGATGAACACAAAGCCGGACTGGCCCAGATTGACGTGTACAATCGCAGGGCCTGTAGTACCAATGGCGGGGAAAAAGTTTTGCGACTTCAGTCCATGGACCACTTCGTCATACCTCTTGCCGTTGCGCGTGAAGAAGACGGCGCCTGTTCTGGGCCGATATCCAACGCCAACGACGTCGCCTTGTACAAGCCGAGGGGCGTACGGTGTAGAGCTAAAAGGCTGGTTGTAGTGACGAGAGCCGTCGGAGAAGTAGGCCACTGAATATTTGTGATAGCCTGCACGTATGTAAGCAATCTCTCCCTACTAAGATACGAGGCCATCAAAGAGAGGGGGAATGAATGTGCGCCACATACCTGGTAAGCGGAACAGCGGATACGGCTTGGTGCCTACGCCGATACTCAGCAGGGTGTTTTCAGGCTTTTCGTAAATCTTGGCCTCCCAGTAATACACTTCGTTTTGTTTGGGGATGGGCAGATTGCTCATGACGGTGCACTCCGAGTCGAAAAACTCAATCTCGGTCCGCGCCTCCACAAAGCAATTGGCCACTTCCAGCTCGGGCTCAAACTCCCATGCTGACACGCCCTTTTCTTGTATCGCAAGGTATTGTGACAGCGAGATGTCGGTAGGTAACGACTCGGGGGGGTTCGCAGTAACAAAGGCTAGCAGATTCGTCAGCATCTCCTCCAGCGTCTTGTCAATGCATCATGCCAAATCGTCATGAATAAAAAAAAGAGGCACGATGGGCATGCTTGCGCATAATAATACCTTTTGCCCTCAGATACTCTGTCCGCGTCATATCATCCATCGTCTCCAGAGCCTCGGCCTCTTCCCTCGCAAAAGCCTGCTCATCGTCATATTCGCCAGGCCGTCCCAGTCGATCTAGAATAATCCGGCCCGACCCAGCACATCCCGAGGCCCAGAAGATGAAGATGACCAAGGCGATTAACACGATGGAGCCAAACGAGGAGACGAGACCAATGATGATGCCGATGAAGGCGGAGGAGGGTGGTTCGGTAGGTGCCATGATGACTTGCGGCCACCAGCCATGCACGTGGTACGCGACCAGCGGGATGATATTTGAATTGCCAAGGCCGTGCGACAGCCGCCGCAAGATGGCACTATTTCGTCGTCTTTGTCTCTTTCCTCAGTCCCTTTTCCTTTTCCTTTCCTTTTTCTTGTTCGATTTTTCCTTTGTCCGCTCCTTTGTTTTAGCTCGTACGACCGTTATGAAACGTCGGAGCTAGACTGGTAACTGAATTGACGAGAAACGATAAGAGCGTGATGTATCGTCGGCATTACCCCAAGAGCCAAACAGCGGACCCAATCACCCACCACAGGTCGTTGTCGTAGGGCGGCGAGGCGGCGGACGGGGAATCTGTCGCAAGATGAGCGTCCGTGAATGCGCCCAAGCAGGTCGTCGGAAAACAAAGTCGAAGCTATCCAACTGGCCGCCAGCGGACTAGAGAAGCAAAAAGTCGAGTAAGGCGGGAGGTGAGGATGCGAGGTGGTGAATCTGGTGATGACGGAAGCGACCATCAGCAGTAATGTGGGCAATGCGGTCTGATGTGGACGGCGACGGCGGAAGACAGAACGAGAGGTGGATGACGGCGAGTGGACGCACGATTGGTCCGTGAACTTTGCCACATCCAGGGTGCGCCGACGGGGGGTGCTGCGTCTGGGGTCGACGGAGCGGCACGCACAGATACAGGCACAAGCACCAAGATTACTCCTTAAAAAGATGAATCTGTCAACTCCTCCGTGATTGGAAATGGGTTCTGAGACGGCGCGAAGGGATAGAAGACGACAAAACAGCAATGCGATGGTCGACGAATGACGGTTGGCCGAGAGTTTCCTGGTGAGAGGACTCGGGAGACAGACTGGACAACAGGCACCGCCACGCTTCTTGAGCTCGAACCTCGCCTGCCCGCCGTCATCAGCCACAGATCAATGCACCGCCGTGCAGCCCGTGGTTGGTCAGGAGTGGAATGGACCCAGAATACATGCCCAAATATGTAGGTACGTGCCTACCGTATGTACTGAGTATGTAAATCAAGAATCTCCTATGGAGCTGCCCAAGGACGCTAAGTCACCCAGGCTCCAGCTCCTCGCGCTTTTGGGCAAAGATACGTGTGGGGGCGAATGAGATTGCTAGAAACAGGGGTGAGAAGCTCCATAGGAGATTCTTGATTTACTCAGTACATACGGTACCTGTATAGTCTCCAAGCACTGTACTCTGTACTCCATGTGCTGTTATATGACCGTCTAAGCAAAGCAGCCAGTAATAAACAACCTTAGAACGCATCGTGCTTCACGAGATTAGGTGCAATGAACAGTGCTCCTAGTTCCAACAGTCTCCAAGCACTCTACATACCTATGCTAATGTCAGTTGAATTGCGAGTCGAATCAGTTGTTTGCCAGTGGAATACCGATCCGTAGACTTGACAGTATCATTCATCGTCTCGTACCCTATCATATCGCATATACATGTCGCGCCTCACAAACCGTACCTTTCAAACATACACTGCCATACTGTGCCAATCATCATGACCATCCATGATCCCATATCGTAACCCTCGCCATCAATCCATGCACAACCCATCAAAGCTCATCATCTTCCCCCTTCCCGCGCCTATACCCCCCCCTTCTCGCCCTCCTCTCCTCCCTCTCCCTCTCCCGCTCCCTATTCCTATCCCTCTCCCTAATATCATGACCTCTCGACTCCGCCACAGAAGGCAAATAGCCTCTTACGCCCAAATCACTCCCCTCAAGAAGACTCTCCGTCGCAGCGCTCTCCGTCGCGTCCGGCCTATTGAAACTAAAGTCCCGTCGGCGCGACCGGCTCTCCTCCCTCAGCCGCCTAGCCTCCGCCCGAATTCTCTCCGCCTCCCGCTGCTCACCACGGTCCGTCGTCGAGTAAACCTTGCGAATCGCCGCCGCGGCCGTCTTCTTGGTAGGCGTCGTCGTAGGCGTCGATTGGCGATGCGACAACAAATCCGACGAGACAGTCGATTCCGACGGGTTCGTCGATCCATCCCACTGCGATCCATCCGATTCCTTATTCAACCCACCCACACGCGCGGGCCTCTCGTGACGATAACTCCTCAGCTGCTCCAGCGCCTCCTTCTCCGCCACTTCATCCAAAACACCATCCTCACCCGCGCGGCGTGTCCCCTCATCGCCGCCGCTCTTATCCTTGTGTTTCTTCTTCTGTTTTTCGCTGCGCTTCTTGCGCCGCTCACGATCTCGCGCCTCTTGCTTCGCACGGCGTTTCTCCCGCGCGGCAATGTCGCTTGCCCCGGCTGTGACACCGCTTAGGCCAGTGCTGTCCGTGATGATGGTTGTGCCGTCATCGTCGTAGACATCCTTGTAGACGCTGCCGCCGCCGAGTTTGGTGGATCGTGTGGCGCCGGAGAGGAGGGTCCCGTTGGGGCCTTTGCGGCGGAGGACGGTGGATTTGTAGTCCTCCCAGTCGCCTTCTTTGAAGTGGAAGCCGCCGTTTTTGGCCCAGAAGAAGAACCAGATGCCTGTTACGACGAAGGCGACGCCGATGAGGGCGAAGAGGACGAAGAAGCCGACATTGTTGATGTCGTGGGGGTCTAGGATCCCGTGGGAGGGATCGGGGGTGGTTTGGTCGCCGCGCGTGTGTAGCCGGCGGGCGTGTTGCAAGAGGTTGATGAGTGTTTTGTCGGGAGAGGAGCCGTCGGCCGTTGGGGGCACGAGTCTCCGGAGAGACGGCGCCATGAGGTTGGAGGAAACAGCAGCTGTAGACAGTAGAAAGTCGATAAGTAGAAGTAGGAGGGGGTTTCGTGAGGCAGGAATGCAAATCGTGGGAATGCACGTGTTGGATGGAATGAGAATCGGATTGATGATGATGGAGAGGGAAAAGATGGTCGAGAGTTCCCCCAGAAACGAGCCCCCAGAAATTACCGTGGCTGGGCGTGTGCGAGCCAAAGAGGTTGGCCTGTGTACCTAGGTACCTACCTATGTACCTGCCGCTTCCACCCACCACAACAGCGTCACGTTCAACTAATTCTAGAAGAGACGATACTGATCACTGCAATGGTGACTGGTAGTCATAGATAACCACACTAACTTCTATGTGTCAATGGTCATGCCGTGCTTTCCTTCCCAGTTGCCCATTCATCACGCCCGTTACCTGTATCTAGACTGTAGTCCATAAGACATCTAGATGACGCAACTATCAACAAACCGCCGCTGGCCGGGCAACCCGCTCGATCAGCCCCACCTCCCCGCTACTCCGCGAGTGAAACTTTTGCCCCGACCTG
This sequence comes from Claviceps quebecensis, assembly GCA_004016085.1. Taxonomy (NCBI): domain Eukaryota; kingdom Fungi; phylum Ascomycota; class Sordariomycetes; order Hypocreales; family Clavicipitaceae; genus Claviceps; species Claviceps quebecensis. The sequence goes on from QEQW01000593.1 coordinate 10,194, forward strand.
TCACCTCCTGCGACATGTAGGTAGGTATGTAGCCAGGACAACCCATATACAAGCTTAACGTTAAAAAACAGCTTGTACGCTGGAGAAATACCTAGCTTACGGTATGTACTGAGTAACACGGGTACAGTATGATATGTACGTCGTCACAGAGACACCTAGTGCGCAATCGCATCAAGTTTTACTATCTCGCGACAGCGGGACAAAGTCAAGGTACAGTACCCAGAAAACTGTCCGTCGTCCTTTTTTATATCATTGCATGTCGATCGCCACGGAAGGGGTCGTGCCGGTGACAGTCGTACGGTGCAGTCTCAAGGCCAATAAGATCGTCGGATCTTCCACCATTCAGGGACGTCATATTGGTGCAGATGTGATCGCCAGTCAGCATGAGAGTATAATTGACAGTTTTGTCGTGTGATAGTTACATATAGCTGCGTCTACGCTTTGGTGCACTCAGTCATCTTCTCTCCAAGTCATCACTCTCGGGGTATGAAGAAGCATCATCCATGGATTCCGTATGTGTAATGTATTTTATTTTGCGCCTTTAGGCCGTAAGGCCATCCCTCTGAGGATATCGGGCGTGGGATGATCCTGCAGTTGCTGAACTCATCAGCTTCTTGATTCACCCATCATCGTTATATGACGGTTCATCGAGAAACAAGGAAACGTGGACTTCGACTGCCGAGGCAGGTAATTGTCATATGATATGCACAATGAACTTCCAGAGAAGAGAGCTTGTATTGTTGCCAATATAACCAAAGACCTTAATACCCAGCCAAATTATCCGTAAGTAAAGTCTTGTAAGTTGTAAATCTCGTATCCCTCCCAAAAAAAAAAAAAAAAAACGCGCCGAACCCCATGCTAGTATGTATTTTGTCCGTCATGGACAGTCATGCATGCAGTAACAAGAGGCCATCCATCATATTCCCAATTCCCAAGGGTATCTCGTAGACAAGCAAAAAAAATAAAGAGAGAGGAGGAGAACCCCTCGCCGCGCAAGCCAAACCGCACAACAACCACGTATGTATAGTATATCACACACAGGCCGGCCATCCACGACAAACAAGAAGTCCATCGATCAGAAGCAACGAAACTCCGCACGCAGCTCATCACCGTGATCCCCTAGACGACTTCTCTCTCTCGCGCGACCCCCCACCCTGCGTACTCCATTCTCCCGGACTTCCCCCCCTCTGTCTCCGCGGCAAAACCTTCTCTCTTTCTCTTTCTCTTTCTCTCTCCCCTCTCCTACTCCTCAAATCCTCCACCATCCTCGCAGTCCCGGAGCTGGAACCACCACTACCACTACCACTGCCACTACCACTACCACCAGCGCCGCCTCTACCCCTCGGCCCCGCAAACACAATCTCCGCATTATCCCCGCAATCAATCTCCGCGCCCGAAACCCGCAGCCGCGCACCGCCCGAGATCTTTATCCTAAAGTCCTCTCCACCACCACCACTCTGCGTCCGTGACGTACGCGTGCCACTGCTCCTCTTGTGGGAACTCTCCTCCCCGCCGCGGCTGTTGTGGCTACTCCGCGTGGAGTGACTGCTGGGGACTTCGCCCCGGCGGCCTGCCTTGCGGATATGCTCGGCCGTGAGGGGTACTTGTGAGAAGGGCGAAGGACGGCGGCTGACTTTTTCTTGGTAGGCTAGCGCGTCGTAGTACTTCTTCTCGTGCTTGGGGCCGAGGCCGGTGGGGCAAAGAGGAGGGGGCGTAGGAGCGTGGGAGTCGTATGGGGGAGGGCGGTGCTTTCGGGTGGATGGTGTTGTTCGGGTTTCGGGTTTGGCTTCGTGCTGGGGTTGGGGCTGGGGTTGGGGCTGGTGGTGATGGCGGCGGTGATGGTGGTTGGTGGAACCACGACGAGTCTTGGGGGCTGGGTCTTGATATCCCCCCTCAAAGTCGTCGTCGAACTCTTCACCATCGGGAGAGTACGCATCATGGTCTTGCTCAGCTATGCCGGGTGAGTCGCCGCGTTTGTTGGCGGCATGGACAGATCTCCTGTGGGAATCCCGGGGCTTTGAGTGTCCATGATGGGAGGTAGGGCGGGCCGAGCGGGAAGATGCCGATGGCAGGGATGTTTTTGGGCGAGACGCTTTCGAGGGAACAGCGTCTGGTGGTGGCATCTTCTTCCGAGAATCCTCTGTAGGCTCAGCCCCAGCCTGGGACTTCGGTACTGGACGGCGCTCGATAGACGGGGCAAGAGGAGCATCTGCCCAGTAGTCACCCTGACAACTGGGGCCATAGTAGGAGGAGGGCGGCGGTCTTGGGTATCCCATCCCAGGGCCAGGTCTATCGAAGCGCTGATGCAGCTGATGCAGCTGATGCAGCTGAGGCTGCGGACTTGGGCCAGGCATGCCATCAAAGTACCCAGGCGCATAGCCATCGGGCGGTGGAAGTGAGGATGGGGGCATATATCCGCTCGGGGGTGCGCCGTAGCCATTCCACATCGAATAGGGAGGAGGGAATGAAGGAGAAGAAAAAGGCATTGCGACTTGACGGGGTGGATGCCACACCATGTTCATGGGCACAGGTCTAAATTGTTGCCCGTCAAAATAGCTCCCGGACGTGGGATCAAACCCGGGGCCAGGTGCAGATGGGATTGGCTGCGGGAAGGCGTAGATCGGCATCTCATCTGTAGAACCCCTTCTGTAGGAGGGGGTCGGAAGTGGCTGTGTGGCCGACTGCTTCAGCGTTGTCGGTCGATGCAGTCGTTGTGCCCGCGTATCATCTTTGGTAGAGGTAACGGCGGCCTGGGCCTCTTTCTCGTCATCCCGCAGCCTCCGCTCTCTTCTGCGCTCGGCACGATCTCTTGCCCTGGCATCGATCTCGTCACTGTCCTCTCCAGACGGCTGGTCCTGATCCCTCAGTGCATCGTCTTCCTCGGCAGCACCTTGAGGTTCAGGCACAAGATCAGCAGAGGCAGAGGGAGTTGTTGGAGCGACAGGTCGCTTATCCGAGCGTGACTTGCTCGTGTTGGCCTTGGACTGAGGGACGGGAGTCACGGGGGTCGCCCGGGTGGCGTACTTGCGGGTGCCGGGCTTGCCAACGATGCAGTCTCCAGATTCTTCGGCGGCATCCTCAACATGTGCCACGCGGTATAGGTTCTTGGGACCGGATGTCATGGTGAGCTCTGCAGATGGGCAGTGAACTGATGACGAAGCGTTTTGTCCTGGGTGAAGGTCACCTTAGGTCAGGTCAACGCAGTGGTCCAGCTCAAGCTCAGATCGTGTAAAGGTCGTACAAGCGCGGGAGATGGATGGTGATGTGAGGGCGCGGACGTCGACCTCTTGTTGTTGGTGGACGCCGGGTCGGTGTCTGGGGTCTTGGGCAGGTATTTATCCTTGGCGTCTGGGGGACGTTGATACTTGAGGGGCTGCTGGGCCCGAGCTCGGGGGCGAGGGAGATGCCGCTGCGGAGGAGAGGGGATTTAAATAGATGAATGTAGAGAGAATGTAGAGAGAATGTAGAGATGTCGGAGCCTGGAGGACGACGCAGAAAGGGCAGGGGAGGACGAGAGGAGACGGGGCAGAGGGGCGGCACTGGGCAGGCAAATGCCTGTTGTTATTGGGTAACGTCGACAGGCAACGGAGATGTATGAGCTGGCCGCAGTCGGGCATTCACTCATGCGTCAATAAACCGAGTCAATGCTGCTTGAGCCCGATGCTATCAATACTCGGGCAGATCAAGGCAGAGAGAAAATGCGGGAGAAGTCCTGGTATCTGGGGAGTCGAGTGCGTGGGCGAAGGCAATCGAGATGGGAATGAAGTTAGAGTCAACAAAAGACGATAGACGGCGCGAAGCTAATTAATAGACAAATGGATGGAGAGATGCGTCCATTCAGCGGCCGGTTCCGCAAGCCTGTTCCGCAAAGGTGGTCTGTAGCGCAAGTCGGGGCGTTTCCATGGACGACTGTACATTGGATGTACGGGATACGTATTCGCATCACACCGATTGTGGATGCACCGATGGACCCTTTAGGCTTTCATCGACGTTGAACACATGGTTGTCTGTTTTTCTTCGTCCAATCCCGCCTCGCCCAATTGTCTTTACACACAGCTCCGCGAGACAGACACTTGGCCAGCGTGAGGCACGGAAGCTCCAAAAAGTCGGAGGCGAGAAGCCACCGCGTCGTTTGCTTTTGCTGACGTCCTGACGTTCTGCCGCGCAGAACGCCAGTGATGGATCGGGGGGGGGCGTGTCGTCACTGGCGGGTGACGAAGACGAGGACGAAGACGAGGACGAGGACGAGGACGAGGACGAGACGCAAGGCTAACCGGGGTGGTTGCAGTAGTTGCCAACACGGTGATCTGGTACTGGTTCGAGTTGCGAAGAATGCGAACAGAGGTTGAAGACGAATGGTAGCTGGTCGACAACACCAAGGCAGCTGACATGCGCAGTACAACTCCAGCAGCAGGTTTCCAGCCTCGATCTAGGGTCTAATGTCTGGGTTAACATTATTATTACTGTTCTGGGTCCCGATCCAGCATGATTTGGAACAAATGAATCGAGGTCGAGTCCAGAGAGCCAGCATTGATTGGTGTTCTATGCCACTATCCACATTGGCACATTCTCGCCAAGTTCTCGCCGACTCTTCCACGGTCCGAGAGTACAGCCTCACTGTTTGGCTTCACCTCTTTTCCCTCGTCTGTTCATCTGTTCATGTGCTGCACACTGTACACCAGATGGAAGAGGTCTGGTCTTGTGGTATTCAATCTCGGCATGGCTTGTCCGCGGGCCCAAGACGGCAGGGAATGGCAGTCTGCTCTCCCGCCACTCCCCCGACGAGTCCCGAGTCCCAAGTTCCAACAGGCGGCTCCACTTTCGGTTCGTGTGGCACCGCATTGGACATGACTGAGCAGTGAGCACTGAGGAGTCATCAGTACAGTATCAGTGATCACCAGCATCAATAAGATCGTCTGTTCACCATCTTGCATCTTTCTGCATCCCTTTTGCCCAATTCCACGATGCAGCCTGCCCTGTGTACATACCCGTCCACTCGAGCGCAGCCCAACTGTGGATCGATGCATTCGATGCGCTGCCACCTTCAAAGTTCTGATCTTCCCATATCTCAGACGCACCGACGACGGGGTTCGCCGGCCCGACCTGACGATTGTCTGGTGACGAAACTGGATCAATTCCCTCACCAACCATGATCTTATCAATGAATCAACGCATCGAGCTCAGTACTTGAAACTGTTCAACGACGCAACTCCATCGCACACGAGGAATGCAGCACGATAGCTGCCTCATCAGAAGTCCTCCCAGCAAACGATCGGCTTGATTGCCATGGAAACCGTAACCACTCACGCAAGACAAAGATGCCGCCATCGTCATGACTGCTACGGAGCCAATCAGGCGCGCCATCTTCATGCATCACCCGTCACCTTACATCCGCGTTCTACAAGACCGACAGGTCAAGTTTCCTAAATGAAGACGCCTTTTTCTCGCCGCGCCACGTCCTCGTCGTCTGGACAGTGGACGCATTACCTACATGAATCTGGCCACATCTTCTGCGTTTGACGAATAGGTAGGTAAAAAGCGCACACTTACACCCGGCCAGTGGATCGGCTATCCACTGCTTCTGTCTCATTCGGAGTCATGTTTCGGTGGCTCCATATGCCGGAGTCCCGGACTGCATTCAATTTCAAGGTCGTGGCTCACGGTGGCTTGTAAGTTGTTACCATCGCGGCGCTCCACTCATCCCCAGAATGATTACCTTTCCAACGGAGACCCCAAAAAAAAGGTTGAAGGAGATGTGGGTCCAACCTGTCCAATCATTGTACATGCCTTGACCGAAATTGACCAGGACAACATGAGATATTCAAATGGCACGAGGCACACCAAGATGCGGTGTTCAAGTGTACGCGTGGGTTGTACGACGTCTCCACATGCATGATGCGCTGCGAGCTCGCGAGACAAACAGCGCGCGAGAGATGAAGACGTGTGCATGTTGGCGGCGAAGCAGACTGCGAGGTCGGACAACCCAGTGTTGACACCTGTCTTCAAGACGGCAGCGGCGGGACATTGTCGATGTATGTATAAGTTGAATGGCTCTTGGACACATTGTCACGCATTACGTGAAGCCGGTTGTGTGTTCTCTGTTTGGTCCATGCTGCTCCCAAGTGGATCGTTGGTGACTGGTCTCCTGAACTCTGGTCAGTAGGCGAACACAGCACCTCGTAGGTACAGTACATATCAGACTTGGATGTGTTCATTTCAGCGTGGCATCCATGCTCTTCACTGCTTCGGTACATAATCATATGTACCAGGTTGGAACGGAGTTCATACGCAAAACCACCACGTCGCTTTTTAAAAACCACCGCAAATTTTGGTCGTCCCAAAAGGGACGAGGCTCCATTTTCTCTTTTGGATGTAGAGGTACTTCAGTCGATTCTCTGCTTGATTGACTTTTCCATTTCATTGGCGCCACGTCCACTATTCATGTACCTGACGTGCAAT